>PVJL010008974.1:0-61571 GCA_004026885.1 Lyroderma lyra
TGAAAACCCAGAAATAAACCCACAAATATATGGACAAATAATTTTTGATAAAGGAGCAAAAAACATACAATGGGGAAAAGACAGCCTCTTTAGTAGGTGGTGCTGGGAAAACTGGAAAAACATATGCAAAAGAATGAACCTGAGCTATGAACTCTCTCCATATACAAAAATTAACTCAAAATGGATTAAAGACCTTCATTTCAGACCTGCAACAATAAACTGTATAGAAGAAAACATTGGTACTAAACGTATAGACCTACGACTCAAGGAAGACTTCATGAACCTGTCCTCAAAGTCAAGGGACGTAAAAGCAAAAATAAATGAATGAGACTATATCAAACTAAAAAGCTTCTGCACAGCAAAAGAAACCATCAACAAGGCAAAGAGACAGCCGACTGAATGGGAGAAAATATTTGCAAATAACGCATCAGATGAGGGTCTAATATCTAAAATATATAAAGAGCTAATAAGACTTAACAACAAAAAAACAAACAACCCAATTGAAAAGTGGACAGAAGAACTAAACAGACACTTCTCCCACGAAGAAATACAAATGGCCAGCAGACATATAAAAAATGCTCATCCTCATGAGCTATCAGGGAAATGCAAATTAAAACCACAATGAGATACCACCTCACACCTGTCAGAATGGCTGTTATCAACAAGACAAGGAATAGCAAGTGCTGGAGAGGATGTGGAGAAAAAGGAACTCTGGTACACTGCTGGTGGGAGTGCAAACTGGTACAACCACTGTGGAAGGCAGTGTGGAGGTTCCTTAGATAATTGGGAATGGAGCTACCATTTGACCCAGCAATCCCCCTTCTGGGGATCTACCCAAAAGACTTGAAAACCTTTGTCCGCAAAGACCTATGCACCCCAACGTTCATTGCCGCGCTCTTCACAGTGGCCAAAACATGGAAACAACCAAAGTGCCCTGTGACAGATGACTGGATAAAGAAGCTGTGGTACATATACACAATGGAATATTACTCAGCTGTAAGAAAAGATAAAATACTGCCATTTGCAACAAAATGGATGGACCTGGAGATCATCATGCTAAGTGAAATAAGCCAGACAGAAAAAACAAAGAACTGCATGACCTCACTCATATGCGGAATATAAAACTGAAAGCAAAGAAAAAAAGAAATGAACAAACAAATAACCCATGGACACAATCAATAGTTTAATGTTTATTTGGGGACGAGTGGGTTAGGGAGGGGAGAAAGAGGAAGGGGTCGGAGAGGAGGTGGGGAAGCTAAATATAAGGTGATGGAAAGAGAAGTCATATTAGGTGGTGAACTTATTATACAACAAGCTGACAATGCACTGTAGAAGTGTATGCCTGAAACCTATGTAATCCTTGCTAACAGATGTCACCCCAATTAAAAAAAAATAATGGTCCCCTCTAAAAAAAAAAAAAATAAAAAATAAAAAATAATAAAGTAATTATTTTGGTAAAACAAACAAACAAACAAAAAAAACTTGTTTTTCTCAGTTAACAAATTGTGTATTTCTTCTGTAAATTGTCTGTTCACCTCTTTTGACCATCGTTTTTATTACAGTAGTTGTGTTTTATTATGATTTTATTATATAATCCTTTGTCATATTTTAACAATACTTTTTTCTTTTTTACAATTGCTATTCATCTCTTACTTTTGATGAAAGACACAACTCTCCTCATGCCTGGGTGAAATCCAGATGACTACAAATCAGACCTCAAATAATCTGTTCATACTTAAAGGGAAGGATTTTGGGAGTATGGCTACTATCCTAACTAAAGATAAAACTAAGAGAGACACATAGGGTAGTGAGCAAGGAAACCCAAACAGCAATTGAGAACATACATACACTACAGAAGGTTGTATTGGTCAGGATAGGACTATGCCACAGCATTCATGGTAACTAGAAATCCTAAATTTTAAGGGTTTAAAACCACAAAGATTTATTTTTTGCTCAGAATAAATATTCTCCAAGAGTTGGCAAGGAGCTCTCTTTCAGTCATACTCAGAATTTTAGGCTAACACATGAATTTAAATACAAATAAATAAATAAATAAATAAAAATCAAAGTACCATATTATGTCTATGTGTTGGTACATGTTACCCCTGACCACTGGAGATATGGTTCAAGAATTTGATCATTCAGATTTTTATTTTCTTTTCCTTCCTAGCTGCAAATAACTCAGGACCGTCTGTCCCCACTGCTTTAGTAAAAGACTTATCAATTGTCTTTCTTTTATTGTAGCTTATATATAGATTGAAGAGGAGTCTGGTCCCTTAAAAAAATCCAATGCTTTTTTGTTCTTATGTTCTAAATTGTTGAGGTCTGCTTCCAAAAATTCAAGAAACAAAAATAATTTGTATATTTCACATATTGAGATGAAGTGGGGGGAAAAGCAACAAAAATATTGTGGGTAATCTAGTAAATTTTTCCATGTATTACAGAAGAGTAGATCTTATAAAAGTGTAATCCCACCCCCGGAATGTGCCAAGACAAATGGAGTTATTCAAAATTAGCTTCATCCATGAAGCTAATTAATGCCGGTATAAATTAGAAAACAACAAAAGACTTGGACCTGGCTCTGTAAAAACCTCTGACACTTTTTTACTGCGTCCTACCTAGAGGAAGTTTAGGGTTATTTGCCACATCTTCCTATCTCTCTTAAGTGATTGCAAAAGCCTCTATCATGTATTGCTGATCACCACTGTTGTATCTATCTTTATGCTGGAGAGCTGAAAATATAAGTATCCCCTTCTCAGGGTGTGGTGTTAAGTGCTTCCACAGTTATGGATTAGTTAAACTCTGTTTTTATCTTCTACCTTGACCAATAAATAAATAAATAAGAAATAAAAGGATATAAAAATTTGCAGCGCTAGCTGTAGACTAAATTGTGTCTTCCTCCACCTGAACTCATATACTGAAGCCCTCCTCTCCTACGTGATGGCATTTGAAGATGGATCTAATTAGGTCATGACGGTGGAGCTTACCTGATGAGATTAATGTCCTTGTAAGACAAGTCAGGAGATTTGCCCCCTGCCCAACCCCTTTCACCTACCACGTGAGGATACAGCGAGAAGATGGCCATCTGAAAGCCAGGAGAAAAAGCCTTCATCAGGAACCTAATTAGCCAGCATTTTAAGCTTGGACCTCCCAACCTTCAGAACCATGAAGCTACATGTCTATTGTTTAAACACCCAATCTAGATAGTATTGTGTTATAACAGCTGAGCAGACTAAGACACTGTCCCAGAATGATGAATTATCTTTCATAGATGAATGCACTATGGACAATTCTAGTATGTTTCTAAGAGCTACCACTTTTTCTTCTTATTCAGAACCTGGCACACTACACTGCAATATCGGGGAGAATCAACAGGAGTATCCTCCACCCATGATTTCTCCCTTTCCCCTGGGCTCTTCTCCTCTCCCACACCTCAAACCCCCACCCCTCATATTTTTCTGCCACAATTTTGCTTCAAAGTCCACATCTACTAAAACTGAAACTCTCTATGCTGAAGAAGTATTTTTTCAAAGAAAAGTAACTGTATGGGGACAGACTAAATTAAGAAATTGTAACAGAAAAATCTGTTATGGTATTTTTTTTATATTATACATATGTTACTGTACATTAATAAGATAAAATTTAACAGAATTTTCCTCAAGTAGAAGCATTTGTTCTTTCCCTAGCTTTATGCAGACTTTAAAATTATGACTGATTTTTTTCAATGTTACATTTGTGAGTATATAAAAACCATCATTCATTTTTATTTTAAAAGAAAAACTATTACTATGTGTAGAAATCCCAATCGCCTACATGTCCAAGGCTTACTCAGGCACAATGTGGTAGGCATAAGCATGTTACAGACATGGTCTCCTTTGGGTCTGGACCTTGTTTCTGCCCCTAAAAGAAGTGGACTGTTTTAGAATACCCTATGTAGTTCCGATCTATGCTGCTACACTGGTCACTGTACCTTAGATCTCCCTCTTCAAAGGAAAACACTGCCCTCAAAAGAGTTTAATGTTGTCCTTGTGTTTCACAGGTTCTTTGGACTATAATATCCAATTAGATCCACAATGGAATTCCTAGGGAAGGTTAGAGAAAGTGTGAAGCATGAGCTGTAGGCTCAAAAATTCATAGGCATTTATTAAAGATCTACTGTGTTTCCCTCAATTTTTCTTCCCTCTTTTATTTGCAGGTAAGTGCTCAGTTTACCAATTCATGACTACAATTTTCTTCAAAGGTAAATAGTTTATTGAAATGATTATAGTACTCTCCTAATGAAATAAGGAATAATTTGGAACCTCTCACCCCCTGGCAAAAGACTCAGAAGATAATAAGCCTAAAAGTCAGCTACTGATAATCGTTTCAAACTTTAAGGACTACCATTATGTTTGCTTCTGTATCTTTCTTTATGTTTGTTTTTCATGTGTTTAAAGTGCTAATGACATTCATTGCTTTTGAGATTTCAGATTAGTACCACTATAACAATTTATGGTGTTACATTTTACAAGATTCACTTAATATAATTTTAATTAGCACTGAAAAATGGCTTCTAGTCATAAAAGTACTTTAAAAATTGTAAGCTACACTCACCCTAAATTAAAAGTCTGGGCTTGTGCTGTTAATAATAATTTTATAAAACGAGAGCATCACATGGCAGAGTAGCTCAAAATTGAAATATTCATATTTTAAATAATAAAAATACATTTAGAAATATAAAGCTGAAAAATAAAATGAGTTATTTGTGGTAATATTTTGTGGCATTGTAGAAAATTACTGGTGTGGCAATACAGGCTATTAGCAATGTGTATTATTTTAAGTAACAAGATTCAGTTTGGACTACTGGCATTCTATCACCCATATGGTGGCTCCAAAATATTATAATATCATGATGAAAACAGTATGAAAATAATTCAATGCCTAGCACCATAAAGATTGTCCTTGCATCAAAGATATGCCTAATTTTGAATCATCTACAAATAGAAACTCAATAAAAACTTTAAGTATTAACTCTGAGAAACCAATATTGCCAAGAATCTCTAAAGACTTTGCATCACTTCTAAATGCTAAAAAGCTCTATTTCAAAAGATATTATTTAAAAAGTATCAACTCTATTTGAATCAAATCACTACATAATTAGGACATTTGTTATTTCATATAACTACTTCTTCCCTAAGCATGCTATAAGATCCCTATCTGTCTAATTTTGCTTCAATTTCTTATCCTACTGCTTACTAGGACATTTTCCATATTTCTCAATAACCCCTCACAACCCAGCTCAATTTGTATTAGATCTCATATTGTTTTCAACACTTTGTTCAATATGAGAGTTATTTTTTTAAAATGTCAGGATTATGTATAATTCCTGTCTAGGGTTTCACAAGTGTCAGGTCTTAAAAGAATGCAAAACAATGGCAGAGATTGAGGATTTTAATGGTTTAAAGCATAGAGCATAGGGAAGATATGAAATTTGGAGATGAGTTAATCAGAGGAAATGGACAGATAGGACCAAAACGTGCCTAGTCAAAGGTTTATACCTTATCTGAAATTCAAGGCATCCATTTAAGCCAGGATGCGTGGCCACAGCAAAAAGAGCAGGGAGGCAGGTAGCTAGCATTTGGAAATCTGGCGACAGATATTGGAAACCAGCTCTAAGATGTTGGTTCAAAAACAGAAAAGTCGTTCTCTGGGAGGTCTGGAGTGGGAGTGGGGTGGCGGTAGAGAGTCATCCATAGAAGCCCAATGGAAGCTCTATTACAAGGAAGTTGAGGCACAAAGCAAAAACTTACTCACCGATTCAAATCAGGGACTCAGATGATGGATGAAGTGCTGAGGCCAGAGTGCAGGCAAACACCCTAAGAACCATGTTAGTCAAAGGCCTCTGGCAGAAATCATCCTACCCTGGGAATCAGGAGTCCCAGCCATAAACAGGAGAAAAGTGGTCCTTAATCCACTGAAGAAGACTCCCAGGCTATTTCAGGAGATTATTATCATTTGTGAAGTTATCTGTGTATCCTTTGGTGGTACATGGATTACTTTCACAAAAAAAGGGGGTCTCAGAATATGAGATTGAAGCCCGAAAACCACTGCCCACCTTCCCTGTAAAGCTGCCCATCTGCTCCAGCTCCAACTTCTAAACGCTTGTAGTAATCACTATTTCCTCACTCATTTTATGTTTACAATATGTTTATAATCTCCCTCTCCCCTGAAATCTGAGACCATATTTTACATCTCTTTGCCCTTTATTTCCCAGGAGGTTTACAGATGATGGTGAGTTTATAAGATAGGGTAGAAAGAGCTGGCAAAGACATTGCCTTTGAAAACTCAAAATGCCTAACAATTTTGAGAGAAACGAATACATTTATTTACCTCGAAAACCGGATATTGCTTCACTGAGCTTTCAAATATCAGATAAACAGCTGTTCAGATTAACCAGATCAACTTTAAATCCTCGCCAGGGGAGTCTCACACTCCTCAATTTTATGAGAAGGGGGGTGGATACTGAGGGAGAGAGGGAGAGAGAAAGAGAGAGAGAGAGAGAGCGCGCAATATGATTAATTTAAATGAGTAGAATTTTAATAATCATCTTTCAAATACTTACAGAAAAAGAAATTAACTACATTGGAAAGAGAAAATGTTTACAGGCTTTAAAATATATGATTAAATGAAATGAATGAAAAGAAGAAAAGAGAAATGAGGCTCAAAACAGGGAAGATTGTGGTGGTAGAGCCATTAGATTATCCTGGAGTATAAAAAAGTGGATAGTAAGATGAAAGATACTGTGATTAGACAAAACTTCTCATTGCCCTGGAGAATAGACTAGATTTTAGAGTTAATATTTTCCCAGCCAACTAGTGAGATGCTGTGTTAATTAATTGGTACTATTGTGCTTCTGAAAAGTCTTCCTCTCATTTTGCTTATAAGAATGTTTCTGTTTATAAAAAAATTGATGGCTTTATATCTCAAGATAACATCTTTCGGGCTGATGGAAGCTATATACACATATTCAACAAGGACACACACACACACACACACACACACACACACACTCACAGCAGGACAAAAAGGACCCCATATTCTATGAAGCTTTGAGATATGAATTTAGAGATATCTTACTTGCAACTTCTCAAGGGCTGCCCTGACTTACTTATGAGTCCTACTAGCACTGAATGGAAAAACAGAGTCACCAGTCGCATTGCTGTCTCACCAAGTGGCCTCCATGATTGAGGTATGGGTGCCGTGAACACTGCTTGTGGATGTAAAAGCTCTACCCAACTCAACTCCCTGGAGGAGGAGGGGCAGAGGCATGGTGATGGTAAGTCACTGAGAATGAAGGGGAGCAGGAGACACACTTCTAAAATGCACTGAAGCGTTACACAGCCACACACTCTAGGCTGCAGCAGCAGTCAAGGAGATCTTAGAATGTAAATTCATAGGCAATTATACCAGAAGGAACCTTAGGGTTCTCCCAGAACACCTTAACTTGCAGTCCTTAGATGGAGAAATTGAGGCTTAGTAAAATAAAGTTAGTTGCCTGGGGCCATATGCCTGGTTAGCAATGGCAGGTCAACCCACATGTCGGATTTGGGGAGCCAAGACTTTGAGTGACACTCAGTGTTACAGACAATTTTCTAGCCAGTGCCTGCTAAAGATTTCATTTATGAGTAGAATACAAGGGCAAGTCTTTAAGCACGCATTATGGAAAAACATATTGGCTGCCAATATATTTTTAAACCTCCTTTTAATTATCTAGATACCCACTCCTACGTAGACACCTTCAAAGAAGAGAGAGAGAACATCATGTAACCATACATAAACTGAGTAAACACTGTTGCCTCCACTCAGAGCTCTCCCTTAGCCATAGTAGCCCTAGCAATTGAATTCAGTAGCTTTACTCCACGCAGGAGAAGCCCCTGCAAGTGCAGTGTGCTTCCTGGCAAAGAGCCATTTGCCCATTTCATTCTGTAGTCTCCTAAGCACACATTCATTCATTCATTCATTCATTCAACCTCTCATTCAAGACACCATTCCAGGTAATAGAAGTAAGTACAGTGACAATATGGAAAAGTGCTTTTCATCATTGGACTGAAGTTCTAGTGGATACAATAAAATAGAGTGGACAAAATGTTACAGGACTTTCATGGGACTGTACATTTGTAGTTTAAATTATCTTTACAAAGGAAAAGGAAGACATTCACTTAAATAATCTTCTACTGTCTTTTCCAACCTCATCATTTTATACATGCCAGACTAATTGTTAGATATTAGAGGTGCAATCAACTGAGAATTTCAACATCTCCTACTTTACAAACTCCTATTCAAAGAGCAAAATCACAATATCCAAATATGTTGCTTTTTCTCTTTTTCCATTGGGCAATCACATTTATATTTTCTATAGATAATCACCATTTCTGCCCCTCACCTTAGAATAATAATTTATTCCAGGGAAAAGTTTAAAAACCCTTTTCCAGTTATCTAGGAACCAGCGAGTCCTAGCCAAGTTCAAGGTAATGGTAGTTTCCTTCTTTTCTCCCCTCCCCATTGCTCTTCATTCCAGCACTTGCATGATACCCAGGGCTCCATAAACGGAGCACTTCTTATGATGGAGACAAGAAGCTGCTTTCTCCTTGATTCCTTCCCAGGAGCCCAGCAGACAGAAAATGTACCCATTTTTTTTTTTTCTGAAGCTGATTTAATCATTACCCTGCATATAAGTCCAATCAGGTAAATGTAATAAGAAATGAGAAAATAAAATACTATAATCTCAAATTATAATCTCCATTCCTTTTCATTTTGGTGTAAGTGCTCTGGTATACACAAAATAATATAGAAGAAACTTAAATAAAACTTTGTGATATAATCAGCAAATAGTTCGCTTTGCATGTATTAGCTTTGTTCTTCAAAATTGCGATTACTGGCATTTTCTGTTTTTTAATTCTACTCTTCTAAACTTGATTTTCTGAGGAATAGTAACATTAAATCACTGTGGAGTTCATATTATTATTCATAGTAAACACAGTTACCAACTAAACAATGTATCAAAATTCAAGTTTGATTTTTTTAGATTACATATTTTTATTTATTGCTCCTGAGAAATGCTTGTGTGCCTCTGAAACCATAGTAAAGTGTAGGGACCTGTGCTTTTCGTAATCAACAAATATTTATGTGATAAATAGAATGCCTTTGGCTAAGAACTTGCATGTCGACTTGCATGCTGATGAAAATTTAAATAGCTGATTAAACTCCTCAAACACAGGATTTATAATGAATGCCACTATCATTTTGCAAAGTAATTTAATGCATATTTAGTGCAATTATTATGTGCTCTCTTTTCATAAGGAGACTCAGCTGTGATTCTGCAAGAAAGAGAGCAATTGGCATAAGGGCAGCAGTTGTTGAGATTTGTGTGAAGAAGGTCTTCTGAGCCTCATTTCACTAGAGATACATAATTGTAGCTTCAAAAAAACTTCATGATGTTGCTCCTATGTATTGTATGCCTTTACAGTAAAGCAGATAAACAATGTAATATTCAGCACTCAAGGACTGAAAAATCTATTTGGAAGTTCCTATGACCAATTAGATGAACACATTTCAATGAGCACACTCCTATGGTATGTCCCTTATTAGACTATGGAGAATGAAGTGAGCAGCAGATAGAGGGTGTTAGCAGTCATGCCTTACACATACTCTAACAGAAGAAATGAAGACTAATGTTTATCTTTGACCACTATGTGAATAAACCATAAATATTAAGGGCTATCTTAGGGAAGCCAAATAAAAATGTTTCTTCCAATTTCCCAAGACTTTGCTTTCCTCAGAAATTGTCCAGGGATTCTCTCAAATTGAGTACTAATTTTTGAAAATTATTATTGTTATAAACCCTCACTTCATATTCTTCTAAGCTAGTAGAATACTCTTTGAAGAGAGCCTATCAAATCAGTTTCTGCAAAGAAACTGAAGAAATCATGGTGCTTCACAGACAGAGAAAAGGGAATACAGAGAGAAGCCAAGAAAATAATGGGAAATATATTTTCAGATGAGAATTAAAATGAACCAAACTAATGTAGTCCCGTAATTTATTTTTAAGTTGTCTGTAGTTTGAACCACTCACATATTCTCATTACATTCTTTCATGAAAAGAAAAAAAAGGGCTGATTCAGTGTATCATATTTTGCATGTTTTCTTTCTGTTGCTTTCAATACAAATGTTATCAAATCTTTCCAGTGCATTGGGCATCACTGCTCACACTACTGGGCCTGTGTGTGCATGCCCGAAGCAGCCTTCGGCCTGCAAGCATCTGAAACCTGCTATCAGCATAATTTCCCCTCCCCAGAAGCATAATTAATACCTTGGTCCTCTGAACCTCACTGAAATTGACATGTTTAGATTACTAACTAAAAATATGTCAATTCTCACCTTTCTTTAAATGAAATCCAGGATTAACTATACAAACTGAAAATAATTGAGAAAAATGGTCTAGACAATAATATTCTGTAACAGGAAATAATATTCTTTAATAAATATGAGTATTTTGCTAGAAAGGGAATGTAAAAAAAAATGCTACCTTTACCATTCCTTCCATCTGGTGCTCTCTTGAGAAAGATACAGCTGAGAGCGAAGAGAATCCCCCTACTTTTTTTTTTTTAATGGGAGAATAAGCAATAAAGAACACCAAGTTAGAGCAGTAACCCTCTACGAGAATAAGTCACTTTAGTTGTTTGGATTCCTATGAATCCGTCCTCTCAACCTAGTGCTTAAAACTAAAAGGTTGACTGGGGAGAGCAAAGTAAAAGACATTAGTCCAAATCATTTATCATGATTTTTCCTAACTAAATTCTCAAGGGAGCTCCAATTTAATACTCTGGAGTCCGTACTTAATGACCACTGTTGACATTTTTAGTGAATGTTTATGTAATTGCATTTTCAGCAGGAGCTAGAAGGGAAAATAGCCCTCCAAGTAGCTAAGCTCTGATGGAAAGGGGAAAGGGAGAAGTGTGCAGTCAAGAGGAGAAACAGACAAACTCCTTTGCCTCCAGAGAAATCAGTAAATTGTGGCAAAATAGTTTTGCTCAAAGGGCATTGGCTTTAGAGACCTGTCCTCAGCACTGAGAGGGAAAGAGTGAAATTAAAACCGCTTAAAAGCACAGAGGTAAGAAACTACTTCAGTTTGTTACCTCAGTGCTTTTGCCTATGAATTATGTTTCAGAATAACTTAATATGTGCTCTTAAAAGTGTATATTTGAAGTATCAGATACAGTCATATTTACAACCAAAAATAATGTTAAACTATTTGGGAAACAGTATTTGCAATCTTGCATTATAAGCTTTATTGGTTCATTTTATCAGTCAACTTCAACTCACTGTTTAACAAGTATCTCTTGAAGCTCTACTCAACTGCTAGCCTTGAGCTATGAGTGCAAGGAATGCATTAAAACAACAACAACAAAAACAACAAAACCTGTGACCTGTAGATGGTGTCCACCCTAGAGAAACTTACTGTTTATTTAAGGTGTCTGCACCCACAGTTTTTCTACTTATATTATAAGGTTTGTCCTCTGTTCTGGGTGGGCAGGAAGTAGTGCTCAGTTAAAGGGATTTTGTAAGAACAGTACAATTTAGTAGCAGGCTGGATTTGTTCAACTGACTATTTTTTAAGTTCGAATACATGTTAATAAAAAGGATTTTATATCTACTGAGAACTAGAGTGACAGAATTATTCAGTGCTCTCTTGAGCTACAGACTCAGCCAGTGAGTTCTCTACAGCTTATCCTAAACTGAGTGAGTTCTACAACCTACCTTAGTTCTCCGCTGCTATCCCTGTTCCTGCCTTTTCTTAGTTTCCTGGCAAATAATTTTGACCAAAGAAGGCTGTTAAAGGATGTGTAAGTAATACTGCTGGAACTGCTGCACAGATACCAGGGAGGATTATCAGTCTAGAGCTTGCGATGCATGTTTTAGAGCAGCTTGCGGAATCTCCAAGAGAATGACTGAAGAAACAGGTAGCGAGTATTAACAGACATTTTAGGAATTGGAGGACGTGTAATATACTACAAAGGGAACTGTAATTACAGCAACTGGGGAAGACACACCAGCAAATGCACCACCAGTAGCTGGAAGGAAGTATGGTTGGAGGTACATCACAATATCAGGGATTCAAAGAGAAAATAAGAGTAATTACTAACGTGAGCTTCCAGGAGCAAAACTCAAAAGAGCTACACTATAATAATTCTATAGAGAAAGGATCTAATTTGAGTTCCCATTTCCAAGAATGTATTATTAACACGACCAGAGCATGTCTGTACTCCTTTGTAGAAGAACAGAGCAAGACTTTTGGTTAGGTATGCCCAATAGTATAATAAAAAGGTTTTGAGCTTGTACCCTCAATATATGTAAATGTACTTCTTTATAACATACTACTAAAGTATTTAAAAGGGGGACATAGAGATTAAATAAAACATAATTTAAAACATTATTTTTAAATTAATGGGAAAAGTTTTTTTTGCTTCTTCTACAATATTGTCTATAATAAATATGGTTGATGATGTTTTATTATTTTTGAAAAACTTGGCTTAAATATTGTGATTCAGCCATTTCAACATCTGGCTTTAAGTCCAGTTTATTTGAATATAGGGCTTTTATTTTTATCATCATAGCTAAAAGCTAGCTAAAAATACACATAGCTCCAAATAGAAGTGTATCAGTAGCTATGCTTACTGAATCATAAAACTCATTTTTCAATCTCATTTACTAATTATACAATGTTTTTGCCAAAATTCAGATAGCACATTTTCTTGCCTGATATTAATCAGTTGTTCCTATAAACAAATTATAATGTAATAATTTTTTATCTTTTTTAAACAATCAATATTCACTGAATAACTTCACTTGCAAAATTTTTAAAACAGGTTTCCTAGTTTTGTGAGTACAAGAGTTTTTATAGGTGACATATTATTTTCAGCAACAAAATTACATAGCAGAGAAGACATTTCCAAATATTTATTTTTGAAGTCCTCTGCCTTTAGTGAGATTTTTAAAAATAGTATTCACTTTCATCCTTATTGTTTAAATGTCACTTTTACCTGTAAGACAGAAAGATTTAATAATTTCTTAAAATATGTCTTCAAAATAGTATTGTTGAAAACCATTTCTATCATAAATACTTAGTATGTAAAATATTAATCTTTTTATGAAATAAAAGAAAATGTGTGACTCTTAAATTCCAACAAGTGGTTTAAATATTCTGCCACAAGGTAAATGGGAAACATTTAGGCAAAACATATTTTCAAAGTCATTCTCCCGCTTACTACAAAGTTCTTAGAAATTATAATATTACCAGGTCTTGTTTTTATGACAATAATCATCTTAGTGGCAATAAATTGCAAGTAAACAATTTTTTTTTTTCATGAGACAGTAAAATCGAATGAGTGAGGACAGTGCTGGCCACACCTCCACGGTGGGAAACTCCCATTTGTCCTTCAGGATGCCTCAAGGACTTGGTTTTACTGCCTAAAATACTAACAGCTATGAGAACAGTGTTAATCCATGTGCTCATTATTAGAAAGGCTTAACTTTTTAGATGAAAGCAATACAAAGAAAAGCTGTAATTATAGATCATGTCTGCATTTTTCTACACAACCGTTTAGAAGGCAGGAGGAGAGGAATTGCAGAAGAGTAAGTGAAGATTTGGGATTTGAACCCAGGTATTGGAAGGTCCAGAACCCACACCTTCAGCTACCTTACACAGTCTCTGCAGTGCGGGTGAGAGTGACTAGCCCGCCCCACTCACCCAGACGTCTGTATAACAAGAAACAAAGACAGAAGAGACCTACCTCCTAGACGCCGAGGTATCAAAGGGAAAGTGGACCTTTTGTTTTCACCCCTGGGTCTCAGAGGCCTCAGCATTTGTATAAGGACCAATGCTTTGCCCAGAACACCATGTTCTTTTTTACTGAGTAGAAGGACTAAAAAGAAAGCTGTATGAAGGAACCCAATAATTCCCACTACACCCTACCAAACTGAAAAACTAAAAGGGTAATACCTCGACTACAGGCTGAGCTCTCTCATCACCTCTCGGCAGTTCAGGTAATTCATTCAACTTCTGAGTCCTGGTGTCCTCCTTCCTCTATAAAACAAAGTTTAAATAAGTTGCTGGGAGTTCCCTGGTGGTGTAGTGGCTTAAGGCTTCGTCGCTGGCACTGTCAGCGCTGCGGCCTAGGTTCGATTCCCAGTCAGGTAGCTACCCACATACAAAAAAAATAATAATAAATAAATAAATAAATAAATAAATTGCTACTGCCAGGGTGGAAAAAATGTGTTTAATAAAGTGTAAATTACTGTAAGTGTGGGGATAGGTCTGTTAGAAAGGAACAGCAGAGTACCCTGACTCTCCTTAGTAGTTCCCCAGACTGGAAACATCCAGTGCCCACGGCTAACAGTGGGTGAGGGGAGGAAGAGAACACTTTCTAACTAAGGCAGTTTCAGAGAAACCAGTTTTCAATTCAAAGCTGGGGTGGGTACGACTGTTCCTCCCACAGCCAGCTGTGCACGGAGAACGCATAGTCCTGAATTGGGTGGCACCTGGTCTGCCTAGAAAGTTTAAGAAACAGTTCTATTTCTGGCCATCTCAACTTTCTCAAGCACTCCTCCACAACATGCAATTTCATCAGTGCTTTCCCGGGACTGCCTGCCTTCTCTTTATTTGTATTACATATTATAAAGCCTTTGTAGACTCAAGAATTCTCACTAATACCCCTTTTTGTCTCCCCCCCCAAAATTAACTAAAACATGACTCTCTTTCCTTAAGCTATGGAAACCTCATTCAGCAAAGAAAAAACAAAACAAAATAAAACAAAAACCCTTGTCTAAAAATGCTGTGTGTTTTGTTCTACAAACCCTTGAACTTCATTCTTAGAGAATTGCTTATGAAAGCTTCTTTCAGTATTGTGTATAAATGATAAATGCAATGAATATCATAATTCAATAAGATATTTCATAGGTTTCGTGCCTTTGCTGAAAAGCAGAACTCTGCCATACTTCCTTTTATTAAAAGTTGCAAATAACCCATCTTATCATAAATCTGATGCTCTGTATGTTATATATCTGAAATGCATATATTATGTAACAGATCTAAAAATAAACTTCAGAAACAATTAGGAATCCATTTTCTTTCTTCTAAAGCTACTACTCCATTTTCCCCTTTTGAGCAATTGGTTTCAGTCTATCATCACCTTGTAGCCTGGTTTCCTCTCTCATCTCTAGACCTGAGTTGTTTTCTTGGATCCATCAGCAGAGACTTCATCTACTTTAGAGTCATGAACTATTTGACATTAACTCCCTCTTGTAGAAAGCCTCTTATCCACTGATGTCAAGCTTTTTTCTTAATTCCTTCTAACCTCCTAGTGGCTCATACACAGGTGCCTTTGCTGGCTTTTCTCCTGCAGCTCCCAGTCTTAGATGACCCATCCACTGTTGTCCCCTTGGCCTTGGTCCCTTCTGATTCACTTTAGACATGCCCCCCTTGCTCAGCCCTCTGCATCTGAAACTTAGAGTGCTACCCTGTACTTCTGGCTTGTCTGCCTTCAGGTTGGGTTTTCAGCTTGTCAGTGTTCAGGTGGTATTTTATTTTAACTTTTTAAACTTTTTTAGAGTTAAGTACCCAAAATGCAGGCTAGATGATACCATATCACCTCCTTAGAACACTCTGTGGTTTGCCATTACTTGAACAACCTGGGTACATTCCTCAGCACTGACGACTCTCCCAAGATCTGAGTCCAGTCATGTTTCCACCCCCATTTCCCAGACATTTTGGGAGAATTCTCTTGAGGGATACCAGATGGCTTGTTGTTCTTGAGTGCACTGTGAAGTTGTCACATCCTTGTTCCCTTGGCCTGGAATGCCCTACCTGAAGAATGAATAGGATTTTAATAAAGCCGAGCACACATAGCTCTTCCCCTGAGAAGCCTCCCTGAATGCTCAGTGGGATTCCATCTCTCCTTCCTTGGGCCCTGCCACCCCTACACACACACACACACACACACACACACACACACACACACACACACGGCATGCAGCCCGCCCTTCTGCTGGAGCACTTAGGTGATGCAAGCTTCTGTTAGGTGTCTACATGCATGTTTAGCAAAGGAGATTTTTGAACCCTAACGCACAGAAGGTGTCCCATAATTATCTAATGAAGAAATTGGAAAATAATTAGAAACTTTGTATCGAATTACTGTAGGTGACTGAGGATGGGCAATAACTTCTTAAAAAATTATATAAACTTCTAAAATAAAGGGTGGAAAATATTATAACAAACACTAATATACCATCCAGAAATAATACATAAATAATAATGTGGCTATTTTGTGTTATTTGCCACAAATGTGTTCTAATTTAACAAAGCATTTCTGTTATTTGCCACATGTTTGCTAATGTAACAAAGCATTTCTGACAAAGTTACAGCCCCCTTAGTATTCAACCTATAGTTGCATTTTCTTCTCTCTCACTAGAGGCAACCTGTTCTATGTCCACCCATCTGAGTTTCTTTTTTAAAATATTTTATATATTTTTAATAACCTATACGTTAATATTGTTTTGTGTGTTTTAAAAGTTTAAATTAATGGTATTACTATGTAATTCGCTTTTTCCATTCAATAGTACACTTTTGAGATCTCTGTATTGGTACATATGGAACTAGTTTATTCACTTAGACTGCTATATATGTCATTTTATAAATACACCATAATTTAAAAATTTTTTTCCTATTAATGGATATGAAAATTTCCCCAAGCTTGCTGGTGGAGAAACAGTGCTGCAATGAGCATATTTCTGTCTGCACGTATTCAAGCGTATCTCTAGAGTATATACTAGAAGCAGAATTGTTGGTTCATGGGCAATTGTTGGTTCATTTGCACTTTCAACTTTAATAGATTTTGCTAAGTTGATCATTGAAATGGTAGTTGATGATGGAGACATTTTAATGAAATTTGAATGCAACTGACAAAACAAGGACTTATTTATGTCATCATTGACATTCAGAGCTAATTAAAACAGAAATTTGAGGAATACATAAATTTTAGAAATTGACAATTCACTTATTACCAGCCAATAATCAAGTATGCCTAATTTATAAAGACACTAAGTTCAGCAGTTCCTGTGATCTTTTCTAGTATATAAATCTTAACCATTTTTAAAGAGACATGAATCTTGATGAAAATCTCAAGTAGGCAAAAGCTGAAGCATTAATTTTTTTTTCCTTTAAATTAACTAAATTTGGACTATCACCCCACCCTCCAGGATATGCAAAGTTCCGAGGGGCTTATAGAGCATCAAGGCTTTCAGAGTCCTCTACCATGACTTCCTAGATTGTCTTTGGAACCCCTTTGTCCAAGAGGTCATGGTGTGTTCAGATCTACAGCTTTGCTTCTCATTTGTCACATCTAGAGCATAGGAATTTTGGCTGAAGCAGAGAATCCCTGTGCCTAGGATCCAGTAGACTCTGAAACACTACGTATGCTTCTAAGGTCATTGCCTCCTTTGTGGGCCACTCCTAGGGTATGAAAATCACCTAACGTTAGGACTTTCCTACTTTTGTCTTTTTCCTGGAATCCAATCCAATATCTATTCTCTCTCTCTCTCTCTCTCTCTCTCTCTCTCTCTCTCTCTCTCTCTCACAGAGTCTCTCTCCATTTCCATTATATTTGGAGGTCTTTCTCTCTCTTCCCTTTCACTCCAAAATATTGAGGATAATGCCCATGGTTTATAAGAATAAAGAACTCTGTCCTATGCTTTGTAGGATTCTATCCATTTGAAAGTAAAGTCCAAGGTATTTCAAGTACAACTACCATTTTTTATTGATTAACAATAAAGGTAATTAGGGATATTAATTAACTAGAAGTATTGCTTTAATTAGATGAAATAACTCTTTTCTGCAGGACTTGGAAAAAACATGAATAACCACTTCCTAAACTACTGAGCAGTTTGGGGAGGACAGATTTGTAATTACCAGCTCCCGTTTCTTCCTAAGTTTTCTCAAATATGTTGAACACAGAGTGTTCAAGCACAGAGTGAACACCAGTGCTGGAAAGTTACCAGACAACACCAGTTGGCAATGCCTAACCAATTATAAAGAAATAAAAATAAAAAATATAAAGAAGAGGTTACTATAGTTTTGTGGAAAAATTGTTCCCAGATCACTAAACTGTTCAATGATGTAACTTTCCTTTATATGTACAGTTGGGGAAAGCCAACAAAATCAGGAAAAACCCATTAGAAAATTGAATTCCCAGCCCAATTCACCTTTTACCTTCCATGTTTTTCTAGAGCCCTGTACGGACACTGTGAACACACTGTCTGGGCTGCTACATGATCTAGTGTGAACGTCACCTTAGCCTCTGCTGACAGTGCTTTACCATTCCTTATTTACCGTGACTCTGGCTTTGGGGGTTAGGGACTGAGCTATACCAAAACAAAGAATAGCAATGAAGGAAAAGACTTCTATGAGCCCATCTCTGACTAAAAGTAAAAGCCTGTATCCTAGTCACAAATTAGGACCTCTTTGTTAAAAGTAGTCATCACTAAAAATGAAACTGTATGTTGCTGACCATAATCAACTCATAAATCTGCACACTTAGAGCCAAATTCTATGTACCAAGTGGCAATGGTGGGAGGCTGGGACCAGCTTACTATAGTTTCACTTTCTTATCTCACACCAAGTCTCAGAAACAAAGCTGCAGAAGCACATTCCAGCTGCTTCATTTGCAGGTAATTAAAAATATTCCCCACCGGTGGGCAATAGAATTTGGGGGTAGAATATAGCTCTGAAGGAATTATGACCCAGAATTGGCCTCAGCTCTCTCAGCCAATGCTGTACCTTGGGTAGCTATGAACACATGGCACTAGACAAACCAATACTTCTTTGACTGGTGAGGAAGTCTGGAGGGAAACCCAATAGGTTGTACTTAACTCAAGGAATGTCTCACAGACCTTACTCTGTGAAAGTTATTTCTCAGCATATTGTCTCTAATCAGGAGTGAAATATTAAAAGCTTTTGCAGCAGAATTACTTGAGCTTGCTAAAGTGAAGCAATGAGGGACCTTTTATTTTTCCTTAGGTGACTGCTCAAAAAGAGATATAACTGAAATATGATGAAGGAAATGTATCTGTGAACAGAACAGACAAGAAATCCAGTACATGACCTTGTAGTACTTGATGAAAATAAACCTCAAGTACCTTAAAATATATATTTTGAAGAAGGGAAAAGGAATCTAGACAATAGGTAGTCCAGTGAAGACAAAGGAAAAGGTAAGAGTCATCTCTGCTTCTTACTCCAGGGGCTGGACTAAGCAACACTTCGAGGACAGAGTTAAGGAGGGACGAGCAGCTAGAAGGGAAATTCACACAACTGGAAAACTTCTGGAAAGTAGGTAATAACTGACTTTTGCAAGCCAACCTCCTATCCATGGGGTAGGAAATTCTAGGACTGCTCTTATGTATGTAAGAAAGAAGAACAGTGGAGCTGGAATTTAAAGTCGTCCAAAGAAATAAACTTACACCCATGGGAGAGTTTGCAGAACAGGAGCAGGGCAGTTGAAAACCAGACAGATTGGAGAGTCAGGAGCGGAAGTCACAGTGGAAGACAGGAAAGTGCGCATGGCTGCAGGCCTAACTCGTGTGCCTGTGTATGGCTTGTGTCTGCGCATGGTCACAGGCCTAACTCGTGTGCCTGCACGGCCGTGGGCCTAACTTGTGTGCCTGCGCACGGCCGCGGGCCTACTAACTCGTGTGACTGCACACGGCCGCGGCCTAATTAACTCGTGTGCCTGCACGGCCGCGGGCCTAACTTGTGTGCCTGCACACGGCCGCGGGCCTACTAACTCGTGTGCCTGCACGGCCGCGGGCCTAACTTGTGTGCCTGCGCACGGCCGCGGGCCTACTAACTCGTGTGCCTGCACACGGCCGCGGGCCTAACTAACTCGTGTGCCTGCACGGCCGCGGGCCTAACTCGTGTGCAAAACTGGTGAAACCGGAGAAACCACAAAGTCTAGGAGATGGATGGGGGAAGGAGAGTTAGGGTGTCTAATTCCGTAGAAAGGAGAAACTTACAGGAGAAGGGTAAACTTGGAAGAATAAGTGAATACCAAGTACCAAATAAGAAGTTATTAGAAATTAAAAAGCAATAACACTCTAAATAATTTATCAGCAAAATTAATGTAAATTAGGTAATAATTGGAAAAGAATGATAATAAACTTACAACATAACAAAATGATAGTACGCAGGCAAAGTATTGATTAATATGTCACTTAGAGCCTCAAGTGCTTAGAGAAAAAGTTAGAATGAAAGTTATTGAGTTAAGGGTTATATTTATGAAGTCAGAAAAATAACAGTAGATTAAATTCAAAGAACATGTAACAAAGAAATAAATATGATACTAAACATTCTAAAATAAAAATTTAAATGAAAAGATTAAAAGAATAAAAAGTATCTTTTTTTTGAAAAGTCCAAGGATTTTAAAGAATTTATGACAGGATTTATTAAGAAAAAACAATGTTAACAATGATAAAAGTTATAACTACAGATAAAGTGTAAAATTTTTAAATGAAAAAATAGTGTTAATGACTTTATGCTGACAAATGTGAAATTATAAATAAAATAAACATTTTTCCAAAAAAATAATTAACTAAACTTGAGTCAAAGTGAAAGAGAAACATGAATTTAAATAACCATCAGGTTAGTCATTGAAAATCTGTCAACTTCTGCTTTGAGAGAAACAGCAACCTGATTTATCCTACCGCCTGAAGTAAATTAGAAAATAAAAAAGAATTATAAGGGAATAAAATGAATAATTGTATACCAAAATTTAGATAACCTAGATAAAATGACAAAATACTTAGAAAGACATAAACTATCAAAAATGACTTAAGAAGGAATAAAAAAATCTGAATAGATCTGTAACTAAGAAAGGGTTGGAGTTATGGCCAAGCTATTCTTAATAGTTCCCTGAACTTCACTAGACTTTACACAGCTTCTTTCTCGCTGTAGATCCCTGACCTCCCTTTACGGATAGCATTTACTTTAGAAACTTGCTATTGTAAAATATTTCTCTGCCCCAAGAGATGTAAATCTTCTCCTAGCCTCTTACAACCCAGGAATATCTTTCTCAAAGACCTGAAAACTGTATCTTTGAAATGTCATTATCAAGGTAGATAGTGCTTCCATCTCCCAGTTTCCGTGGAAGGATAGGAGTGTAAATTTGGGGGGAAGGGAGCGCTTTGCTCCAAGTTGTAAAACTACCTCTGGACTTGAAGATAAGAAAAAATTTTATTTTTCCTTTGGATAAGGTCAGTTACCAAACACAGATGGTCTATGATTTCCCCAACACCACCCCAGCTCTTTAAAATTCTCCAGCCCTGTGTTGGCGAAGCTGGATGCCCAGACTTCCTCTGCGCTTTCTCACTTGTTGCTGACACTAGTATTGGAATAAAATTAACTCTGTCTGCTCATTTTTTCCAGTGCAACTTGTTTCTTTTACAGTTAGTAATTTTTAAAAATCCCACAAAGAAAAGCCCAGGACCAGATGGCTTCACTGATGAATTCTACCAAATGTTTAAATAAAAATTAACACCATTCTTTCAAAAACTCAAACAAAATATACAAGAGAGAATGCTTACTACTGTATTCTATGAGGGCAGTTCCAAAACCAGATTCCAAAACCAAACAAAGATATCACAAGAAAGAAAATTATAGATCAATACCCCTTATCAGGATAGATGCAAAACTCCTCAACAAAAATGCTGTCAAACCAAATTCAGTAGCACATAAAAAGATAATACACCATGGCCAGGAGGGATTTATTCTAAGAATGCAAGATTAGGTTAACATATGAAAATCACTGAACATAATATTCTATGGTACTAGAAAAAATGAGAAAATAAATAATCATCTCAATAAAAACAGAAAAAGCATTTGACAAAAATCCAATACTCTTTTATTTAAAAATCAAAAATAAAAGTCAACAAAATAAGAATAGAAGTGAGCTTCCTAACCTGAAAAAGGGCATCTGTGCAAAATCCACAGCTAACTCAATGGTGAAAGATCGAAACCTTCCCAATGAAGATTAGGAACAAGACAAGGCTATCCACTAATGCCATTTCTATTCAACATTGTACTGAAAGTTTTGATCAAGGCAATTAGACAAGAAAAAAATCAATAAATGAAGACCTGCTATTGGAAAAGAAGTAAAGCTATTTTTATTTGCACATGACATGATATTATACATACAAAACCCTCAAGAATTCACAAAACTAAATACTCTAAAGCTAATAAAAGGGTTTGCAGGATATAAGATCAGCCTACAAAAACCAGTTATATTTCTATACACTATTAATGAAAAATCTGAAAGTGACATTAAAAGGTACTTCCGTTTAAAATATAAAAAGGATAGAACTACTTTGGAATAAGTTTAACCAAAGAAACACAAGCTTGTACACTGAAACTACAAAACACATTTAAAAGAAATTAAAGTAAACCCAGTTAAATGGAAAACATTCTGTATTCATGGATTAGAAGACAATATTGTTAAGGGGATGGGAGAGGAGGGAGGGGAAGTCAAACATATGGTGATGGAAAGAGAGCTGACACATAGTGGTGAACACATAATGCAACACATAGATAATGCACTGTAGAATTGTACACCTGGGACCTATGTAATTCTTGTTAACCACTGTCAACCCAATAAGTCTAACAATTGAAAAATAAAAAGAAGGTAATATTCCCTAAATGAAATCTACAGATTCAATACAATCCTTATCAAATTCCAACTGTTCTTTTTTACAAAAAGAGACAAGCTGATCCTAAAATTCTTATGAAAAAAGCAAGGGCCCCAAAATAGCCAAAGGCATTGAAAAACAATAAACTTGGAAATCACACTTCCAATTTTAAAACCTACTACAAAGTTACATTAACCAAGAAAATGTGGTGTCAGCATAAGGATAGATATATTGACTAAAGGAATAGTAGTCAAAGTCCAGAAATAAACCCAAACAATTATGGGCAATTAATTTTTGACAAGAGTACAATTACCAGTCAATAGGGAAAGATGATGCCAGCACATCTAATCATTGGACATAGAAAATAATGAATTTGGACCCTACCTCACACTATATACAAAAGTTAACTAGAAATATCCTCTTTCTTTGAATTGTATTGACTTAAAGAGTTGATTTTGTTTGTATTTTTAAAAGAAAATATTAAAATCAACTGCCTCAAAACAAATTAAGTCAACATAGATCAGAAATCTAAATGTAAGAGCCCAAAGTATAAAACTCTTAGAAAACTTAGGTATAAATCTTTGTAATCTTAGATTATCAATATATCCTATGCCTATGAAACCATGATAGGCCTATCAACATTTTCAACCCTATTTCATTCAATGTATTTTAAGTTCAGAAACATCCCTAACCCTGCCTATCCCTCTAGTTCTATTCTCTCAGGCACAGAATCATTTCTCACTATTATTCTTTGCCCTCAGACTTTAAAGTGATAATTACTTTCTAACTGGTGCCAATAATTTGATCTGTTCCAGTCACTGACTTTCACCAAAGAATTTTGTTAGGGATAATGAAAAAGTTTTTATAGATAGTGGTGATGGTTACAAAACACTATCAATGTACATATTTAACTTCATTGAAATGTATACTTGAGAATATTTATTATAAATATATTATGCATATTTTGCCACAATAAAAGAGTATTAACACAAAACCAAAATCAAAAACCAAAAACCTAATAAGGGATAACTATAACCAAGTATCTTTTGTGAACAAAGATACAAAAATCCTCAAAAATATATTAGCAAATTCAATTTAACAAAGTATAAAATGAATTATGATCACAACCAAGTAAAATTTACTCCAGTTTTCCAAGGCTGGTTCAACATTTTAAAATCAATTAATGTAATTTACCATGTCAATAGGTTAAAGAGGAAAAATCAAATGATCATATCAATTGATGAAGAAAAAGCATTTGACAAATTTTAACATCTATTCCTGATAAAAGCTTTCAGCAAATGAGAAATAGAGGGAAATTTCCTCGCTTGATAGAAAACATCCACAAAAACAAAATAAAAAACTAAAAACTTTAAACTAATATCATATTTAATTGTGAAAAACTGGATGTTTTTCCTCCATGATTGGAAAAAAGCAAAGATGTCCCCTCTCACCATTCCCTGTGGCTGAAAATAGAACTTTAAACAAGCTCATTCATTTCACTGGTCTCTCAGTAAGTTGATAGAAAATTTCTAGGCCCTTTCAGATTTTGAATAAAAAAAGAATTGAAAAGAGAGAGAAAAGATACTGAGGCAGTGATTCTGGAAAAATATTCTTATATTCACAAAGTTCTTGCTTCTGACATCCATCATTACTGTGGTCCGTAAACTATCCCAGGCCCCCAAATGGCGTCATGGCTTCCTGTGGGAGAGAGATACTTTGAAGAGGCAATTGTGAAAAATCCAGAGAAAACTAAGCTGATATAAAAATGGAAAGTGACTTTAAGAAATATAACTGGACAATCATAAATATGATATTTTTTCACCAAGATGAGAGCTCTCTGAAGACTTAAAGACTTGGCAAACTATAGAAAATTGAGTTTAAATAGTTTCACCAGTTCATTCTTTTGTACTGACATCTCATTCAATTACACTTTTAATTTAACTGTTATTGAGATTGTCTTAAGCTAGCAAGTTAACAATTTAGTGGCAGTATTAAGGGGAATTCATTTTGGCCATTAACTATTCCCTAAGGTTTCCATCTGAATGTTGCATCTTATTGAAACTAAAACTAAGGTTGTGTAAAAATTCCTTTAAGAGTAAATTGCAGGATTCTCTGTTTCTCCTTTTTTGTGAAAATTTGGTTAAGGTAACATTGGCAATAATAGGGAAACACAATAAAGTCATTTTTACCTAATTACTATCATTACAAACTTTAAATGAGAAACATGAGTGATTAAGATCTGATATTGAAAGCAAGTCTGGATAAGTTGTTGTCTGAGGACCACCTGCCAACTCCAGGGCAGAGGGGCTCCTTTCAGGCTGGGAAGTAAGTTTTCTGCAACCATCTGAATGTAAAGACGTGGCAAGGTCTTCACAGAATCTCTTATGCTAATGTAAACTGTGGTTGAATAAGATTACGAATTGTATGCACACTATAAATTACCAATGCCTGACTTTCTTCATATAATTTTTAGAGAGGTTGAACCTTTTCGTGTACCTGTTGGCCATTTCTGTCTACTTTGGAAAAATGTCTATTCAGGTTCTTTGCCAATTTTTCAACTGGGTCATTTTTGCCATTGAATTGTATGAGTTCCTATAAGCCCATTAGGTCAGTATAGACTCAATTCACTCTCAAAATATATTAATCTGGGTTATAAATCCACTGCAGCTGGAAAGATTAACTGTGAGGCACCATGTTCCCCCCAGCAAGGTATGTTTGGTAACGGAGGCAGAATAGAAGGCTTGCATGGGGAATATTTCAGTAAAATCCAGGACAGACTAAAGACCCAGAGACTTCAGAGTCTATAAGGTAACATACTTCTAAGCTGGGGAGCTCAAAAAATGTGGTGTTGTCTGTCAGCCTAGTAGAATGGGATTTGGGAAGTCATTTTAATTTAAAAAGTAATAATAACATAACGAGAGATGTCTGCGCTCTCCACTTGTGAGCAGGGCTGGCTTCCTGGGCCTGCCAACTGGGCAGCTGCACAGGGACCTGGGATCAGAAAGGACGTGCACTGGTTTAAATGCTTTGTTGTTGCCATATTGAAATTCTTTGTTTTCGAACAAGAGACTCCACGTTTTCATTTTGTACTGGGCCCTGCAAATTATATAATCAGTCTTGTTTCTGCATGTGCAGAGTTAAAGTCATACCTACTACACAGTGTTTTGGAAACTTTTTACATCTCAACCTGACTTGAAACCTAAGGTAGTCAATAAGTCTTAGGACTGAGTTAAAACTGCACATCAAATACAAATACAAATAAACTCTCTATCCAAAGATAACATTTTTGTTTCATGATTTAGTAAGCTTGTTATCAAATTAAATTTTAGAGCACAAAAACCTTCCAGACAAAGTGGGTTAAAAAAAGAATCCTTGTAAAAATGTATATTTTAAAGCCAAGTAATAATTGAATCCCTGCAGACTAAACAATATCACTTAGCAGTCTGCACAATGTGAAAGACTAAAAGCTTTTAATTAGACTTTTACTCAATAGGGGAGGAAAAATAATTTAAAAGACTCAGGGCTAAAACAGAATTGTTAGTTTTAACTTTGAACACAATAAAGAAACAATTTGACTAAATTAGTTTAGCTGTGTATTCATTAGCCTTTAATAGAAATGTGCATGCAAACTGACTCCAGGTTGTTGTACTAAGAGCCAGCTTTTTAATTAGTGATTGGCAAAATGTTTATCTAGTTTGTTGTTGGAATGTTGAACCCTTTACACAACAGGACTGGTGTAAACCTTTATGTAATCTTAATTGGATCTTTCAGGAGAACAAGATTTCATGTACATAAAATCACAATCTATAGTAATAAACTTAGCCAATTTATGTAAAACTTGGCATTTAAAAAGAAAAAAGTTGTGCTATGTTACTCAATGAGGTGGCGAAATGGTTCACCTCCATTTAAATTTAGTTAAATGTGATGCTCAGTTGAACTTGGCCAAACCTTGGTTATCATTGGGTTTAAAGTTAGATAGACCTAATTTTCAGGTGGTAAGTGAGTTACTAATCCTGTAATACTGGGGACATTAATCAACCTTTCTGAGACTTGGTTTTCTTATCTTTATA
The DNA here is from genome assembly GCA_004026885.1 of Lyroderma lyra. Classification (NCBI taxonomy): domain Eukaryota; kingdom Metazoa; phylum Chordata; class Mammalia; order Chiroptera; family Megadermatidae; genus Lyroderma; species Lyroderma lyra. Next base: position 26,835 of record PVJL010008974.1, read on the forward strand.
ATGGGGATCACAGAATAGGTCTTAAATAGTCATTGTGACAATTGACGGTATACATAAAAGCCCCTACGTGAGGCACTCAGTATATGGTAGTATCACCAACAACATCATCATCAGGGTTCTTTATTTTTTATATATTTAAGTTAAATACCTTTAAATAGAGTAAATTAATCACATGCTGCAAAATTCAAAATGTGTAAAAGGATATACAGATAAAACTAGTCTCTCTTTCTCCACAAATAACGTGGAATTATGTGCATTGTTCAATAAGTTACTATTATGTTGTAATAATATTACTTGATTATATAATAGTAATTTATTCTAGAGACCATTCTATATCATTACACATAAAACTTCCTCATCCTAACTAATGGCTGCATGAATATATAATAACTGAAACAAGTAGTATCTTATTATTGGAAAATTAGCTTATTTCCACCTTTTTGCAGTTATAAATATCACTGAAGTAAATGTCCTTATGCATTGCTTATATTATACCTGTGTGAGTACAGCTTTAGGATGAATTTCTAGAAGCAATATTAGTGATGAAAGCTTAAGTATTTTTTTTATTTTGATAGATATTACAAATTGTCCTCCACAGAACTGTACCAATTTATAGTCCACCAATACCTATGAGTACTTGTTTCCCTGTGTCCTCACCAAAAGTACAACTTAAAAAAAAAACTGTGGCATTCTTATGCAAGAAAATTATCTTCTTGTAGTTTTAATTTTATTTTTATTTATTGCATATGAAGTTTAGATCCTTTTTATATGTTTAAGAGTAATTTGTATTTCCCCTTCTATATAGTATTTCTTCATGATCTTGTCTAACATATACTGGATTATTGGTCTTTTTCTAAATTTATTTTTGGGAAACCTATAATCAGAAAATCCATCCTTTGTCAAATTTATTTATGTTTTCCATTTTATTTGTTCACATTTCTTTTGTATGTGTAAAGTTATATTTCCTTTCTTTTATAGCGTGTGTTTTAAAATATTATCTCTAGAAAAACTCTCTAAGAATTTTTTTAATCTTTCATAATTTCTTCTAGGACATTTATGCTTTACTTTTTATATTTGTCTCTGAATTTGTTTTAGTTACCTATTTAGCTGTTCCAGCCTCATTTGCTGAATAACTCATCTGTTCACCAAAAGAATACAATATGATTTTCATCATATTTAGTTCCAAAGATTAATTTGCCTTTTCAAGCAGTATTGCCAACTGTTTTAAAATCTGTAGTATTTATACTGTTCCAATATCTGTAATATAACCAATTTTTACTCTTTCTTAAAAGAAAGTTTAGAATCAGATTATTCAGTTCTAAAAAGATACTTCGTAGTTTATTAAGATTGAATTAAAATTTCAAATTAAGTTAGAGAAAATAATGTTTTTATGATATTACATTTCCCTATTCAAGAATAGAAAAATGCCTTTCTTGTTTCAGTTATACTTTGAGTAACTTGTTAGCACATTAGAACTTTCTTTGTATGTATCTTTCATATTTCTTATAAATTGTTACTAAATATTATATATTTTTCATTATTGACTCTTTTTTCTCAATTGTATTTTCAAATTGATTTTTGTACAATTACACAAAAAGACTATTGATTTTGGTTATTATTTTTACATGAAAACAACCCTCAGTAACATTATTGATTTTCTTAGGGGTTGGAAATTATTTTAATTTGTATCTTTGATTTTTCATGTATGATATTATATAATTTGTTGAGAAAAATAATCATTTTAGCTTCTGCTTTCCAGTTTTATATCTCTTATTTTTTTCTTTTCTTCTAATTGTTGAGACTGATACTTCCAGACTGTATTAAATAATACTGGTGTTAGTGAACACCACTGCACAAATGGACACATTATTTCACTCATTTTGGGGTTGAGATAGATATATTTTATCAAGTTAAGAAATCATCTATCCAATCCTACATTATTAAAAACAATTTTAAATAAATATTGTATTTGTATTATCTTTACAAATATTAATAAATATATGATTTCTCTCACAGGAATTATTCATTTAGGGAATTTTATTGAATCATTCTATGTCACAATGTAGAAATTCTAGTTAAGACCTTAATGTGAGAGATAGCAACTACCAAAGTGAGTGGTAAGACAGAACACTCAGAAGAACTTGCAAAAAAGTTAGTGGCTTAGAAGTAGATGCAATAGAAAGACCGTGGTCTCCTCTTCATCACTGTCTACCGTTTTTATCAACAGTAAGCATTCTCTTGAGAAGAGGAAGATAGAAGATTGGAGTATTGATTCTACTTAAGAGTGAACATTCTAATTGCTAAATTAATGCAATGTTTTATTCAGAGTGACCAGAAAAGTCATGGGACTGCTCCACGGACAGAGATTAAAAGCAAAACGAACAAACAAAAACAGACCTAGACATACTGAGAGACATCTAGAGAGACAGAGACAGAACAAAGTTACTTATGAATCTATCAGGTATACAAGAGAGGCTACCATTACAGGTCCTAGAGGAAATAAAAGAATAAGAAACAACACAGAAAACAAAGGCTTAAGACTTCTTTTTTTGTTTGTTTTCCTCAGTTCTTGCATTTCATGTGTAACCCAAAATAATGTATTGTTATCAAGTAAGACAAATCTACATTCAAATCCTGGCTTTGTCACTGACCCAGGCCCTTGAGTGACAACTCTCTGACTAATTTCTTCCCTATCTATTAGATGGGGAATAATAACATTATCTTTCAGGAATGAGGGAGAGACAATGGAGGCTGGGGATATCTGCAAGGCTTCACAGAATTAGTGACATTTAAACTGTTCCATGATTCCCAGGTAGGTTACCAACAGATGGCAGCAAGAATTTGAAGTGGAACACTGCTTTCAACAAAGGAAAAAAATGTAAAAAATTACAGCATGTACTTGACAGCTATTATATGAAGTGTATGTGGAGTGGGAAATTATTAGGAGAGCTGTGGGAGATAACACTTTAAGAAGGCCTTGAATGCCATACAGAATTTGGATTTATATGATAAATAATGAGAACAAAAAAGTTATTGACCAAGAGAGTGATCAAAATTATACTTTAAGAGAAGTATTAATATTAATATTATGATAATGATGAAAACATAACTGGAACTTAGGAAAACAATTACCAAAATCTAAGAGAGTGGCAATTAGGAGTTACATAAAGTTAGACATCAAATCGAAGACACCATCAGTTGTAAGATGCAACATTATTTTATGCACTATTACAAAAGAACATAAAGCACTGCTAATTAAACTATGACAATCCTAATACACCTTTGATTGCAGGACAGTTTCAGAGATTTTAACACTTGAACAAATATGCATATTAGAACTGATGAAATATAGTGCAGTGGTTGTAATAAAAAGTAAGAAGAGGTTAAAAGTTTTGAAGAAATGCAGTAACCAAATTACTGAAAACAAAGTGCAGAAAAAAGAAACTAAACATTTAGCTGAGATTTTTAGTTTTGTTTCTTAATGGCAGTATCAAAAACTAGGAGTTATTTCATTGTGGTGCTTCTCAGACTTTTGTGGTGTCATCTATCAAAGAGTTGGAAACGTAAAATCGAACTTGATAACATGGTTGTTATTTTAGAGTAATATTTGAAAATCAACTATTTAGGAATAATCATTGAATTCATAGGAATATGTAAGCTCACATATGTGATCCCAGAATATAGAAAGAAGAGAAAAGAATTAGGAACAGGAAGCTACAATTTTGGAGGAGAAAGGAACAAAGAAAACAAGAAAAAGGAAAGAATTAGAGAATAGAAAAACAGCCATTCTTGGCTAGCGAACCCCGGTTAGGGAAGAAGAAAGTTCCCAGAAGAATAGGTTGGTCATTAGCATTAAGGGCTGTAGAGTGGTAAAAGAAGCCAACTACTGGAGGAAAAAAAGAAAGTTTTGTTTTAACCAAAGTTAATTAAGTTAAGATTTTTATGTGCTGAAAAATTTTCTCAAAGAAACATGCCAAACAGATTTCATGTTCTTTTCTTTTTTGAGAATTTTCCAGCATTTAAAAGGGACACATTTTGTTTTAAAATCTAGTATATAGGTATTTAGAATCTGTCCCAAAATTTTAAAAGCTAATGCATGCAATTTACCAGTAATCTTAACTGAATCTGAAACATAGCTGTCATAATAATTTCTCTCATTCCCAGGACTGCAGATGGTCATTAGAGTTTTCAAAGAGAAAAAAATAAATGCAGCATCTAGAAATATAAAAATACACAGCAAAACATTTCTTCAAATGAATAAGTATATATTAATATGAGTCATATATTATCAGTTCTTGTTAACAGAGGGTAAGTATATCTGATATTCTTCCAGATCTATAAGCTTTACCTAGTCACACTTCTCATAGGAAACATATTTTTATGGGGAAGAAGCACCTCATCTTGTGCCCAGCTCCTCACTCACCCCAATAGCAACCTGCTTATGTCATATGAAGAAGAATTAGATTCCTACATATACATGGACCTCTCTATTTCCATCCCTGTTTGTTGTTTTCTTTCCAGCTCCTATTGTGTTTTCGGTGATAAGAGCAACAACCCAGCATCCCAATTCATCTATTGTTGGACATGATGGTTTCTGAAGAAATTATGCAGTTAAATTCATTTTTAGAGGCTAAGGAAAAGCAAATCATTTTACTCAACTACCTTAACCCTGAACATGTCTATCCTGGCCAACATCCTTGTAAAATGAGCATCAGTGGAAGACTTGGTGTAGAAAATGTAGGCTCAAAAAGTAGAGACAGAAACTAACATTTGTTGAGCATTTAATTATGAGCCAAATTCTCTGCTAGATGCTCTTGAGACATTATTTCATTTTATTCTCAAAAAATACAATGTAAAGTGTGTTTTATTGATCCCATTTACAGGTTCTGATACTGAAAACACAAGAGGTTATACACCTACAGCTACTGTGTGACAAACCATTATTCAAATTCAGGTCTGACCCCAGAATTCACGACTTTTCACACACACAATGTTGTCTGCTTACATATTTAGCAGATGTGTGGACAGAGACCCAAAGCATATTTGGAGCACATCAATAGGCAATTTTCATGAGCTGACTGTGTATGTGAGGGCTCAGTCTTCTTTTCCACTGTCAACTTAAAGAGACACCACCCTCCCACCCCATGCTTCTCTGAGCCAGTGCTCACCGTTGGGCAGCACAGAGATACCAAAAGGAGCCAGCCTGGAACTTAAGTCCAGCCCACACTTTTAAATACATATAAAACACTGCTTCTATAAGCTTGATGAATGTAGTTTATGATTAGCTATTTCTATTTGCATGTAAATAATATCCTAAAAACTTGGCAAATTAAATTTTTAATGAGGTAAATATGCTCCACCACACAATTTTTCTTACTAGAAAGTCACTCCTTTTTCTATCCCAATATGCTATATATTAACTTTTGACAAAGAACTGTAAAAATATAGCTACTGTATCTCAAATGCTCACTTAAGATAATTGATTTGGGGAGGTGGGTCTGTCATCTGTGATACATATCAACCTTCTAATATCAAAGATGTGAATATTAAAGATGATTTATTTATTCAAAAATATGTTTTGAGTACCTGTTATGTGCCAAGAACAGTATTAGCTATGTAAATCAGCCAGCAATGTGCACAGGACGTACCTGGTGCTAAATAAATAAGGGCATGGACCTCATCTCATAGGATTACAAGAGAATAGAGAAGCAACTACAAAGGGGACTGTCATGACTTCTGAGAGGTGTCCTCTTCCCTTTGTCCCCTAGCAGCACAGTAATTATTGAAGAGCAATTACTATTTCATTAGTGGCTGCTTTGCCATGTTCCCCTTCCTTACAGCTGGATACCTGGCCTAACATGGTGTTAATATAAATAGGCCAAAGATGGCCCCTGTACATTGGTTTCTGTGTTGTTTAATCCTTCACAGTAGGCTAGAACATTCATGCCAAAGCCTGCCAAATTCAAATTCTTAGATGTGCAATGGCTTTAAATATAGCCCAAATAAGCATTTTTTAGCTATTCAGAGTTTGCTTGCATTGCCCGCCCCATAAAACTGTACCCAGCACCCACTAATAAGTCTAAGTATGCTCAAATAACAACAACAAAACATTTGAAATGAACTAGGGAGTGACTGTTCAATGGGTATAAAACTTCAATTGTACAAGATGCATAAGTTGTGGAGATCTATGGTAGAACATTGTGCCAGTAGTTAACGGTACTGTATGGTGCACTTATGAATTTGTTAAGAGGGTAAATCTTAAATTGTGTTCTTATCAAAGGAAAAAAAATAAGAAAAGAAATTTGGCATAAGGAAAAGTATGAATGTATCCATAATCTGAATGATACTCTTTCCCAAAACACACCACACCACATACACACACACACACACACACACACACACACACATACAATCTCTAACAAAGGACTATAAGCAAAATTAAAGTAGTTTAGGACTAAAACAAAATAAATAGAAAGAATTTGTACTTATTTTGCCACCTTAAATACAAAATTAACTCTACATTATCATGTTAACTGTGGACATTTCAGATACAGTAGACATATTTCTACAGTTCTTTGTTAAAAGTTAATATTCAGCATTTTAGAATAGAAAAAGTAGGGGTTTTCTAGCAAAAAAAAATATGTAGTGGGGTACAGAGATCCATTAAAATTTGAAAAGGTTTAGGGCATTATTCGCATGCATATAAAAAAGCTAATAATAAATTATGTTTAGTCTATAGAAGTAGTGTTTTATATAGTATTTAAAAGTGTGGGCTGAGTTTAAATCTCAGGTTGGCCACTTAACAGCTGTGAACTTGGGCAAGTTACTTATCTTCTCTAGGTTTTAGTGTTTTAATCTGTGAAATAGAATAATATTTAAAATGACCCAAAATAAACTGATAATATTTGACACTTTTTGATCTACAAAGAGGGCAACTTCATGTGGTTTAATCTAATAACTAACTCTAATATGTATGGTGAGGGTATTATAGAAATAACATATAAAGAACATTTAGCACACTTCTGGAATATATTGAAGCAACAATAATGTTCTCTCATATTCCTCTCAATTCTCCATGGTTGATGCTGACCTTTACATGTAAGCTGTTCTCAATTTTCTGTGTTTAATGAAGATAACCATGGGATCTAAAACCAAATACTGCAAGAGATAGTCATATACTCTAAGAGCTGAGCTGAACTGAACATTAGGTATAAATTACTCCAGCCTATTAATTTTTCAAGTGAGGAATCTCAACTTAGTCACTCACAAAGAACTCCTTCACCATCCTAGATTAGAATAATGATCTATGAGCCCACAATTTTTCTTACAGAACTAGTTTCCCCAAATGTCACAGAATAGCTCTCAACTCAAACTTTAAATGCTAAAATATCTAAGAGGGCTTTTTGTGACCATTCAAAGTTCAAAATATAATTCAACACCAGTGGCAATTTAGATTGATATGAATATACTAAATATTATAAATTAACCATTTCATAAGGTTTAAGTAACCAAGAACAGTTATTAAAACACTTACAGAAAAATAAATCCATAAAATAGAGCTAACACATTAAATTAGCTCTCATTAAATGATATTGATCTTAATACATTTTCCATGCTACTCCCTCTAAAATTCTTTTCCTTATGTCAACAATTCATCTCTAGGGACTCATAGATTTACTTATTCCATGCAAACTTCAACATAATATCACAATATTCATAAAATCTTCTAAAAAGAATAGGCCACCTTTTTTTATTTTAAGCATGTTGTTGGTTTATACACTGTTGCAGTATACACACATGCTAATCCAAAATGAGAATGCCAACTGCAGGAAATAGAATGTCATGACCACTTCAGTTAATAAGTATAGTAATTTGTTAGCTGAATTAAGACTCTAAGGCTAGGCTTTGATTTAGCAAAGTGTTGACTGGAGTATAGCCTCAACTAGATTCCAAATTGGCAAAAGGCAAACATATTAATATATGGTCACGAATGGCTGACAGCCTTGGAAAAATCTGTTAGAAAAACAAGAAATTATCTTCTGGGTATAAAACTTAAGCATACCATAATCGATTTTTTTCTGTTTATACAGTGATAAACTGATATTATTATACTGCCTACGGAATTCAAATTGCAAAGCAACCTTTTTTGCTAATGTTGTATTGTGCCAACTAGGCCCACAACTTAGAAACATAAAGCTACAATTAGAGCCCATTTTCAATAAAGGGGAAATCAATTGGCTAGATTTTTATTTGGAGTAGTAGCATTTCTTTCCATCGACAAGGGGAAAAGTAAAGTGAAGCAAATTAAGAGGAAAAAAAAAAGGAAAAGGAAAGGATTTCCTCAGAGATGACTAAAGTTAGCAAGGCCACCAAAGATTCAGGATTAGAGCACCACTTTGTCGTTTGTTTTCCCAAAGTGTAGTCAAAGGTTGTTCCTAGCTTTTCAGCAAGAGCCTGAGCAATCCTGGCAGTACCTATCTCTGCATCAGCTATGCTGGGCTCACTCTCTAGCCTAGCTGGATAGCAGTTCATTTTTTTTTTCTGATTAAATTTACAAGAATAATGCAAAAACAATTACACTGTGAATTTTGCCTCTGACACCCCAGTCGATCAAATGTAAAAGTGGCATATGGCACAAAAGCCAGCGGCAGCTGGCCCAACAGCAGCCGTGCACATCTGGCACGTGGCTGCCGGGGTTTGTGTTTGCTAGTGCGCCAGATGACTCTTTCTGGAGAGAAGCCCAACAAGAGAAATTCACTCATCTTCCTTCTTCGGCAGACTAATTGCTTTAGCCAATCTTCTCACACCCATCCATATATCCCGAAACAATCGTGGATTCTCAGCCTTTCTACAAGTACAAACAAACAAACAAACAAAACAGTTTGGTTCAGTTTGATGGTAAATAGTACCAAGGTTTTCTGATTTTACAATCTCTGCAACCACTTCAGAGCTTTAACTTTGGGAGCTAGTTAGACAGCCGATAAAACAGAAGAACATTTGGGGTAATGATTATTCCGTGGTAAGAATACACTGATAGAAATTCAGAAATATCAATCTCCCTCCAAAAACTTTGCAGTTAGATATTAGAATCAAGCTGTCAAGATATTTTAAATCTTACCCAACTTGACATGAGAGGTCCAATTAAAATAGAATGGAAAGAAATCACTCTTTTCTTACGAAAGTTATTTTATATGGTAGATAATTTTTATGTTCTAGGGAAAGAGTACATTCTCCCTTTAAATATGAACTATCTGCACAAGGTGAACGTGGTAGTCATTTTTGCTAATATCCTCCTCGTGTTTCCAACTCCACAAAATAACGTGTACTCACCTAAATACGCCTTGAGCCACACCCTTCTGTATTTGCTTGTGCTTTTCATGCTGCCTCAAATGTGCTTCTCTCACTGTGCCACTTAATGCCCTCTTCTTATTCACCAATCAAAATTCAAAGTGTTACCATTTTTAGAAACGTTGCTCTTCTTTTTACTTTTCTCAACTCCTGAAAATACTTCCTTTCTGTTTTCATAGTGCTTTGAGTATGAATTTTATAAAAATACACTCATCCTAGTTTATCTCTTTGATTAATCAGTTGGTTAGTGCCATCATAACAAAATGCCACAGACCGGGCAGTTTAAAAACAAAAATTTATTTTCTCATAGATCTGGGAGAGATCAGAGATCAGAGATCAAAATGTCAGTGGGGTTGATTACTTCTCAGATCTTTTTAGATGGCTGTCTTCTTCCTGTGTTTTCAAATGGTATTTGTCTTTCTCTATGTCAATGTCCTAATTTCTTCTTATATATACACCGGTCACATTGAATTAGAGCCCACCCTAATTACTTTATTTTAACTTAATTAACTTTTTAAGAACTTTCTCCCCAAACATAGTCATATGTTAATTTAGTGAAGTTTGGTACGTTAACATCTGAATTCAGGGTGGACACAATTCAGCATGTAACATCTCGGTTATAAATACTTTGAGAGTAAAGACTGTTTTGGTCACACACGTTTCCAGTTTCCAGCCCAGTTCTCAATGCATAACTTACAGGTGATATCTCAAATCATTTCTTCTAGGAAGAATTAAACAGAGATAGAAATTGAAGATAAATCCAAATCTATAAGGAGGAGAGAAGATAGAAAGGACATGTGAATAGCATTAGATTCGATCAATGACTTAGGGGACTTACTCAGTCATGCCACTGTCCAGAAAAAGGGTAATCATAAAAGGTAAAGGTGAAGAAGTTTTTGTCACTGGGGGTAGGGTGAATTCAGCCACACATATTGAAAAACCAGAACACAAACCAGTAAATGTAGTTTCTGACAGAAAAAAAAAGTCAGGAATCCTAACACTGAAATGTAAGGCTGTCATTGCTGTGAGTTAGCTATTGCCACGTGGCGCATGTGACAAAATACTAAAACTTCATTGGCTTAAAATAATAATAATAATTTAATATTTAATAATAATTTAATAACAATAATTTATTTGTACTCAGGTATCTGTGGTCTGACTAGGGATTTACTGGTGTACTCTGACTAAATTGGTCAGTTCTGCTTCAAGTTTTCATTGTGTCTAGGCTTATTGCCTTATTTCAAGTTGGATCACAGATCAGCTACGTGCACGTTCTTTCTACCCAGGGGAAGCTCTTCTCATGGTGATAGCAGAAGTGCAAGAAGGCAAGCTTAATCATGGAAGTCTATTTAATGCTTTTTTTTTTTTTTTTGCATATTTGCTAACATCCCATTGGTGCAAACAAGTCATACGATTGAGCATAAAGTCAAGATCGGGAGTTCACGCTACCTTTTGAGAGAGGGAGAGCAACGTAACATGGCAAAAGCCATGGATATAGGGAGCTGTGAACGACTGGGGCCAAGAACGCAATCTATCCCAAGCTCTTTCAGATCTTGAGGATAACTTCACAGAGGACAAAGAGGAGATTGATTCCTCGATCACTTTGTACATTGTTTTCTCTTTATCTAAATAACCACCATAAAAGAAACATAACATGATTTCTTAAATAATATACAAAGAAATTCATAAAGTCATCCATGCAGAATTAATACAACCTTGCCTCCATTTCAGCTCCCTCCAGGTACAATACCTTACATAACATTAAGGCTAAGGCCTACTCCTCACACAGATCTCACACACTGTCTGTGCTGGACATGATACTTCATGCTCTCAGCATTCTGAGCTTTCCTGGGCTTTGAAAATTATCTGCTTATTTCACTACAAAGACAACCAAGTCTGTGGCTCTATCATTAACTGTTACAATATAACCTGAACATCTAACACAGTGTCTGGTGTGTAGCATACACCAGGTAAATTTGTGTTGAATAAGAAGGAATGATGTCCTTGGCTTAGAGACAGGATTCCTGGATTTAAAGGGTAAACCTAATCCTAGATTTCCATTGTGAATAACTGAAACTGGGTTCAGAAACTTTGATGAGAAAGAGTATGACTGGACCTTAGAAGGGCTTAAGACTGGATCCCAAATTTCAGTCAACAGGACTCCTAGAAGATGGGTCACAAGGCCTTTGCATACAAAGTAAATTCTAAGTTCACATTTAGGCTCTTCTGGTCTAAAATGTGTTTTTTTTCCCCATCATTATACTTCTTTACTAGAGCACTTGTTTCTTTAAGACGATTTTTTGGATTTGGGTCTTGGGGTCAGAATATATAGATTAAACTTACTTTGAGAAGGTCGGGGGGAATGTCTGCAACTGAATGCAAGTATCTTGTTAAAAACAGAAATCCTGCTGGCACTAGGAGTTAAATCAGGTGCTGCCCACAGCTTGCATGAAAACCCCAGATGATCTGTGTGCCTGAGGAACGAACAGCGACAGCAGGAGACAGCTTCTATGACCCAGGAGAAAGGTGCTGATAGCTCAAATGTTAAGGCTGAAAGTTTCAATGGTTCAAAGGAAAGAGGCCAAGGCATTGGGCTCCTTAGAATAGAAGAACAGGAATTCTGAAAGACTACCAATGCTTCTAAATCTGCTACCTTCTGGTATAGTAGGTTATTGAAAACACTAGATAAATGAAGGCCACATATTAAGATAAAAATATTCTAGCTTTGAGTTGCTTTTGAGGTAATGAAGCAGCAATGATAGGCAGCTGAATATAAGCCACCTGAACTCATAACAGCTTTCAGGGCCTTTGCAGTCTCCCCTCCCAGCATTACCAGTCCCTTTTTATCTCAGAAGCATCCTCGTCCCCTATGGTCCAAATACAGGTAGGTATCGATTCTGAATCTCTGAAACTCAAATACCAAACTCTTTCTTACCTCTCTGCTTTTATTTCTATAATTTCCTCTATGTTAACATCCTGTGATATCTCCATCTCATTCAGATCTCTGTTCAAATGCCACTTGTTGATAAATGCCTTTCCTGACCACTCTATCTCGCACAGTCATCCCACCCCAGCCACTCGTTTCCTTCACTTTATTTTTCTTCACTGTACTTATCATTGTCCAGACTTATCTTGTCTGTCTATATATGCCTTATTTATCAATATGTTTCTTGTTTATCAAAAGTTCCTTAAGGGCAGAGAGTCAATAAACATACATTAAATGAGTATATGCATGAATAAACAAAATAATTCAAGCAGAACCTGCAGTAAGATTGATGATGCACTTGAGACTATTGGTAAAATCCCATATCAAGCTATAAGAGCGATCCTAAGTTTGGTATAAAATTAACTTAGTATAATTAGAATTAAAATCATAATTATTAATAAATATTAATTCACATACATAGAAAATGCACATGGGCCAGATACTGCATCAAGTACTTTACATGCATTAACATTTAATCTTCAATGAACTCTAGGAGATGAAATACCAATTTTATCTCTACTTTGCATGATTCCAACAGCTAAGCTACTTGTTGAAAGACTTTTGGTAACTAAAGGGCAAAGAGATGGGATCCAGAACTCTTTTACTTAAGGCATAAGCCTAATGTTACGCCACATCACTATACATATACAGGTCCTTTGGGTCCTTTACTTTTCTAGTAGTTATTCCACCAAGGTATGTATATAATTACCTCATAGATTTTCTTTTTTGCTTCCTTCTCACTCCTCCTTTCCCTCATGCCATAGAGGGCTTCTGCTATTTGTCACTGACTACTACATTTCATAGAACATTTTAAGTAAATTTAAAATCTCTTAGTATGTAAAATTAGATTGTTCATATACAACTCAGAAATTCTGATTTACTAGTGGATTTATTTTCTGTTTTGAGGGCTTTAATTATTCCCATTAGAATCAGAGTTATTCAAGTAGTAAGAAACATCTCCTAAATAACCTCCAAGATTCTAATTTTCTCTTTTGATTCTTATACCTGGCATATACAAAGACATTTAAATATCTTAAGTCTACATGAGACAAGCGTGTTTGTGATTATAGATTTTGGGCCTAAACTGTTTCTGCTTTTCAGCGGGTTCACAATTACAGCATGACGAGCAAAGAGATAACTGACACACCAATTAGCCAACCAGGGATTGGCACTACATCAGGGTGGATAGCTGCAGTGGTGAGCACAACGTTGGAAAAACTGAGCTGGGGGTGTGCAAAACTGGGCTATGCTCCTAGGAATTATGAATCCTGGCCTTGGCAGAGGGTATCATGCATGGGGTACAATTTTGTTTCAAGGGTTCCCTTTCCAATGCAGTGTTCTTTACATTGTTAGCTTATCTCAGCTTATGCAACAAAAATGCATTTTTGTTGCGTAATACAATTGATATTCAACTCAATGTTAGTGAGCTGGTTTAGCCATTGGTCAACCAATCTGATAGAAGTCTAAATAAATACTAGCTCCAGTGTATGTGTTTTCTTCTAGTTCACAACTCTAAATGTGAGCCTGTCCACTTATTTTTGGCATATTTTCACATGATTCCTTTCACATACATTACATGTGACTGGTTAAACATAAAGTGGCATGAAAATCAAAGTTAAATAAGTAATAATCAAAGGGTAAAGCAGAAACAGTCCACATCAATAGAGCTCTGTCAGGAAAGGGCTTAGTGGTAATTGAAGCACTTATGTGAGAGCTGACTCTACAACCAATATCTTTGGAGAAATATCTATGTTCTAATCGGATTCAATCTTAATAAGAAATGCCATACAGGAAATACCCATGTGTAAGAAGGTCTAAGGTTATGGCTCTGGAATTAATCCCATATTAAATCCACACATCAAACTCCATAAATTTCAACTGAAGTTGGGAAAGACAATATCAGAACCTGGCTGAAGGTGACTAATTTATGATATAATGTGAAATAAAGGACTTTCTGCACATGAGCAATACAAGGGGTCAAATTTACTGTTGCCAATTACTTTTATATAACAACAGCGCCAGCCTCTGCCCCCAATTACTCATGTGTTGAAACAGGACTGGTAGCAAGAAAATGAACAGATTTTCAGAGGTTGTAAAAGAAACCTGAAAATAGGCTGAGCAGAAAATACTGGTCTCTCCATCCTCTGCCCTGTGCACCAGGAAAGCTCTGCAACCTTAAGAAACATTCAGATTTCCTGAAATTCTGATTCTAAAAGCATGCCTTAAGTTTCAGTCTCCTAATAGCATGGAGGAGGATACAGATTGGGAAGGAGCTAGAGCCTACTTGAAGTGTCTCACACCTCTCTTTTTTCCTGCATCCATGACTAAAGCAGGCCAGGAATGCTATCTGGATACCAGAGAAGCACTGGAATAAAGAAATTCCATGCAGAGGAGAAAGGTTTCACCCATCAGCTCAGCAGGACTTAGCCTCTCCCTATATGTGGTACATATCAACTCTACCAAGATAGTCATGGACCTGACAAAGCACAGACAGTCTTCTCTCTCTCCTCGTGGCCTGTTTTCCACCTACATGTTAGAAATATGGGGTTGGACCAGGAAATACTGACCAAACCTTCTAACCTCTAATTCAATTATTTCCAACAGTGTTTCAATGTCTAGGGTGTTTCTTACTCCTTGATTCAACCAGAATCTCTGAATTTATTAGATTTCTATAAATAAAAGCCCAGGTAAAGTTTTATTAGAAAAGAAGGGTTATGTGGCTAAAGATTTCAAAAATCATTGCAGAAGTGGGAGCTCAAATCCTTCCACACTTCTCACTTCCACACCTGAAACCCTCTTGAAGTGATGGACAAAATATAGTTCCAAGGAGGCAGTGAAATAATGTGAAATAAAGGCCACATTGTATGGCAGGGCAGCTTTTGGTAAGTGGATTTATACAGTGAACTTGAATAGAACCACTCTTTTGGGAGGACTTGTTTCCACTTTTTCTCTGCAGAACTCTTCCTACTCACTCCCATTTAAGATGGTGTTGAGCAGATTGAGGAGGAGGAGGAGGGGGTAAGGGTACCTTCTAAAGAGAAAGGCTTATGGGACCGGGTGAGATTAAAGGGAGGAAACACAAGTGGGGTACCAAAAGCTTTGTGAAATGAAGTCCCCCTTGTCTTCTTCTCAATTTCCTCTTCCTGCTTTTAGAGTAGACACGAAGGGCAAAACCATATGCATATCTAAGGGGAAGGAGAAAAGCTGTGTCTCCCTTTAGCCTGGGTCATTATACTCATATAATGGAGTTAAAGTATTTTGGAGGCTCATTTGTGGTTCAGCCCAGTTTCATTGGAATAACATGAGTTCTGTGCTTTAGCTAGTGATAATGTGCATATGCGTTGATTGGAGTGTCTTCTGAGGATATATCTCATGGGTGGCAGGAGCTGTAAGTTCAGGACTCAGATTGCAGTTTCACAACACTTCTTTCTAGAAGAAACACGAATATTAGAGTGGTCTAAGGGGCAGAGACCAGGAGTTTACAGAAGTGAGTTACGCCTTCTGAAATGCTCACAGTGAGTGGAGACCTCATCAAGGGACTACTTGAGAGAAGAGTTCCCAAGCAGACATAAATTTTCTGGAAAGATAGATATTTAAATACTTTCTTGCCTTCAGGAATTTCTTCTCCATTCAGTGAAAGATTTAAATCCATCTGGCTATGAAGCAAAGATATAAAGGCCAGAAAGTTCACAACGATTGAATAGTACAGTCAATATCTACCACAGTCAAATTTTACATCGGGCTTCAGGGGTGTTGGTTCTGGATAGATGGGACATGACAGATATCACCAGTCTTAGCCTGCTAAGGGCTGCCATTACAAAATACCAAGTACTGTGTGACCTAAACAGTAGAGATTTGTTTTCTTTTAGTTCTGGAGTCTGGAAATCCAAAATCAGTGTGTCATAAGTGTTGTGTTCTGGTGAGAGCTCTCATCCTGGCTTCCAACAGTCACCTTCTCATTGCATCCTCACATAGTAGGGAGACAGAGAGAGAGGAAGGGAGGGAGGGAGGGAGGGAGAGACAGACAGAGAGAGAGAGAGAGAGAGAGAGAGAAACTCTGGTTTCTTTTTTTATAAGGACACAGATGCCACCATAAGAACTCTACCCTCATGACCTCATCTAAACGTAATTATCTCTTAATACCATCACATTGGAAGTTAAGGCTTCAACATACGAATTTTGAGGAGACAAAATTTCATTCATAGTACAGGGTTTCTAAATATTTATAAAATTGTTTTGTATCTATAAGCATACAAAATACAAAATTCATTATGATGAAGCATAAAGAAGGTACTCACAGGATCAGAATTAAACCTATAAGAGATGTGGCATGACTTAGTGCAATGAACATGGGTACTTGGAGCCAGACAGATTGGTCTTAAAACCCTATTTCAGCATTTGCTACCTCTGTGACTGGAGAATTCTGGACAAGAATACTACTAATTCCTTCCTAATAGAATTGCTGTGAAGATTAGTGACATAAGGTACAAAGCATCTAGCTCCATGGCTGGTACTTAGTAACTACTCATAAATATTAACTCACCCTGTTGCCTTATAAATTATAGTAGCTTTGTCACTAACCACATGGGAGGGAGAGATAATTTTAATTATCTCTCAAAATTAGCAGGAAGTGTAGAAGTATAAAGATCTTAGCTTGGAATAGTAACTCAACAATGCCTCCAAAGACTTTATATTTTTCCCCAGCCACCTTAGCATTTTTATCAAATAAGAACATTATCCATTTCCCCAAGAGAAATGTGTACATGCTTATACCCAGATGGCTTAGTATAAATGTCTGTCACCTCATAGTCACCTAATGGCTTAAACAGCTCCATGCACCTACCTTCCATACAGGAAGAATAAACCACCAGGAGTATCTGTTTATTTTATCAGGAAAGCAAAAGTTTTTTAGTAGCCTTCTAGTGAATTTCCCCTTAATGTTTTATTGGCCAGGTCAACTAGTCACCCTACCCGGAAGGGAGACTGGACAACACAGTATGTCATTTTCCATCTTCTGTGCTGGATATGGTGCAGGAGAAGGGGATTGGGAGTGGCTGGTACGTTAGCCATCAGTGGTGGGTGAAATTCTAAGAGGGCTCCCAAAATCTCAGGCTCTGATGAACACACCTTATACCAGTTATACAACCAAACTCTAATATAAATACTGCTCTGAAGAAATTTTTGAAGATGTAATTAGAGACCCAAATCATTTGACTTTAACAAAAGGAGATTATATAGGTGGTTTTGACCTAATCACATAGCCCTTTAAATGGGTCTAGATCACAGAGACAGAGAAGGAGAACGCAAGGCACCTCTGCTGGCTGTGTGATGGAGGAGGCCACATGGAAAGAAATGTGGCAACCTTTGATAGCTTAGAGTGGCCTTAGCTTACAGCAAGCAAGGAAATGGGGACCGTGGGCTATAACCTCAGAAAACGGAATTCTGCCAACAACAATGCACTTGGAAGAAGACTTTTTTCCCCCAGAGCTTCCAAACAAGTGCTCGTTTAAACTGATGTCAAACTTGTGAGACCCTGGGCACAAATGCTGTGCTGGATGTCTGAACCACAGAACTATGAGTTAATAAATGAGTATTGTTCCAAAGCCATTAAATTTAAAATGATTTGTTACACAGCATTATAAAACTAATACACCTTCCAACACTGCCTACAATATCCCCTGATTTTACCATTAACATATTTTTATAAAAATACTAATATAATCAAAGTGATTTAGAAAAATAGCATGTAATGAGGAGGTGAAAATAGTCTGAGGAAAAAGGTGACTCATCAAAGTCAGCATAATAAAAAGAGGCAGAAGCAATGCGCAATAGTGAGTTTGGAGCTTTAAACTTGAAAGTTTCAGAAAAATCAGATATTTAGCAAGTAAGTCAAAATTTTGTGATAAGAAGGAAATTTTAAAATTTAATACAAAGAATGACAGAACTAGCATTATTCTATAAAACAATGACACCATCATTTGTCCTAAGAGAAACTTGGATTAAATTAACGTAGGGGGAGTTCCCTGGTGGTGTAGTGGCTAAGCTTCAGTGCTGTCAATGCTGCGGCCTGGGTTCGATTCCCAGCCAGGGAACTACCCACATAATCAAAAAAACAAACAAATAAATAAATAAATAAACAAATAAACAAACGAACATAGAAACTTGGCTGTGGTACAGCTTCATTAAAAAAAAAAAAATAGGTACTCTATGCCTATATCTTGCATTCTAAATAAAAGAAGGTCTTCAAAAAGTCATAACTGATTACCTGACAACTATTCACTTAATATAAATACATCACTTTCCTGATATTATATTTATATAAACTAAAATATTGAGTTAGAAAACAGTTGAAAAGCCACCAAGATAAACAAGCAGTGTCTATGTCAATGTCAGCTAAGTCGATCCCCATGGGAGTCTTTGACACTTATTCAGAAATGGAGAATCGCCACTTGTTTCCACAGTGTCAACAAGAACACTGACTCCGTACCACCTGGGGCAGGTGAGCGCTCACCAGGCCTTCCCCTTTGTTGGAAGAAAGCAAATAAACCAGCTGTGCCCACCATCCACCCTGGCATCTTGCAGAAGTTGTGGTCATTTGTCAGAATGACACTGGGATACTTTAAGGAGAGTGTGAAGCCTAAATGTCATTTAGCACATTAGGATTCTGGAAGAGAAAAGTAAAAATCACCCTGTCACTTGGTGGAAGTGAAGGCTAGAAAAATGAGACTTCCTTGTGATTAATGTTAGTACCTTCAGCTTCCACTCTGTCACCTACTTCTGTGGAATCTGGGTTTATATTGTGAGCAGGAAGAAGCAGTTAAAGAATGTATCAAGGTAAAAACAGGACCAGTTTTTAAAGAAAGATTGCTTTAACTCTTCAAAGAACCTCCCCTTTCACATACATCATGTCTCTTTCTGTGGCTGGCTCCATCAGTGAGTATAATTAGACTGAATCTCTGGTGACAGGGCAGGTGGCAGCTGAATGGCTAGAAAATTACACACTTTGATTCTATGATGCCAAAAGCTTCTGCTTTTCTGTTTCTGATTCTGTTTCTTGAAAAAAAAAAGATTTTTCAAAGAACAAATTTAAGTAGAGCTACATTTAAAATTGTTACGAAATAGCTAATATTGTGGAAAGACAGTCCACAAATATAAAGTCTTGCTGACTATGATTAGTTAATAAAATGTAGTATTAATACCAACCAGAAGGGGTAAGGAAGAAAGGTAGTGATATTAATTATACATGAATTATTTCAAGTTCATAGAGAAATCTAATCATACACACTCTTTTTCATACATTGAAGGTAAGATCTTGATTCTTAAACCCTTAAGTAGGCATGATTATTTTCATGTTGGAGACATTTAAGAATTAATTAAAACTATGAATCCTCTCCATAGGAAAATGTACCCATTGTATAGTACCAGGACCTATAAGAGTCTAGAAACATTAGTTTCAAAGCTTTTTCAATTAGAATTCTATTTATTATAGATTAACAGATTTTGAAACTCCAAAAATATGAGAAAGATACATGAATATAAAAGAATAAATCCTTCCTTCAAGAAGTGGACATCCCAAGCTGGACAAATGTTCAAATATTCAAATATGACAATTGCTTTCTCAGAAGTAATATCTAAGGTTGATGAAGGGATGCTATTAGATAAATTAAAGAAAAAGTTCTTATAAAGCAAGCTGGAAACGTAAAAAGGGGTTGGCAGAGATCGGTAATATTATTTAAGAAATGGGGCTAGTGGGGGAAGGGTTACACGAGGCTCTACTAGATAAAGAAAGCAAATAGAGAGGATGGTCATTTGGATGAAGTCAAGGGAAAGGACAAAAGATATATAAAGATACACAGAAGGACACTGAAAGAGTGCTCTGAAACCAGGAAAGGAATCTGTTGCAAAGAGCAACAGATGCGCGTGTGGAAACTATAAAGGGTGCAGATCATTTTTTAAAATGGTGTCAAAAGAAGAAAGCTGAGGAGTTAGGAGAAAGTAAGTTGACGGCAAAGGAAGTTTATTACTTGACTAAAGAGAAAAAGAAACATACAAGGCATGAAATTCAAAAATAAATGGCAAGGTTTAGAAATAGTAAAAAGAAATGAGTGTCAGAGGACTGAGGTTATGATGGATCAATAACTATTGTGACAATTTTTACAACTGAAGTTATATTACTTGACTTATGCACCAAGATCTGTTCAGACATGACCTGAGGGTTGGGGGGTGGGATGGAGAAGGAGAGGGAGTGTAGGGGTGAAGAGTCCCTTTACTAGTTGTTTTCACTTGCCTGGAAGGCTTACCTACAGCAACTTCCAGGGATTTTCAGAAAATCTGCTAGATATTCCCTAATAACTGTGATATCTTTAGGTCTCCCAATTTATTCCCAAACAAGAATCTACTCATACGCACCACATCAAGAGAAGAATGCTTGTCCTCCTCGAACCTCTTCTCTGCTTAATCTATTGACTATCTCTGTTTGGAGTCAGCTGCATGATCTCTCCTAAATCTAAGTCGCTGGCTGTCTCTCTCCCAAGTTCTAGGTCTATACATAGAGTTGTTTCCATTTGCCTATGGAAAGAGATCAAGATTTCTCATCAGCATAGGGAAAACCCTTTAGAATCACCCATTGACCTCTCCAGCCTCATTACCTTACCTCTTACTCTGAATTCTACTTATAACCAAACTCAACTTCTCCAAACACATGAGCAGTGTGCGCCTTCAGCCTGACCAGGAAAATGCTACTCACTTTTCACAAACTTTAAATAGTTATCACTTTCTTGGAAGACCCTGCCCTCCCTATATACAGCTACATATCTGCCTCTCCTGTGGTATCTTAAGTGCCTAGTAACAAATATGATAAATGCTCATCTCTGCTCTTCGTACAGTGTCTGCTATGTCTTCTTAAAAATATGTTTCATAAATAACTATAATACAAATGCTGCAGCTTCAAATTGCTGTTTCAATCTACATTTTTTCTTAACTATATTCTGTATTTTCTCCAGTGTACAGAGCATGCCTATGCTGCCAGAAAAAAAACATGTTAGAATGTGATAGGAAAGAGTATTTTGCCACATGGTGGAAGTAGCTAGGAGAGGAGTTGGAAGCAAACATATTGTTTTCCCATATTCAAATATAATAATCTGGATATAGCATAACATACATTTTAAAATATAAATCCATATATAATCAAATGGATGATTATCAAAGTCATGAAAGATCATGGAGAAAATAAGGACAGTTGGGATTTTCTTCTAGTAATTTAAACAAGAAAGCAAACAGTAGATATAAAAGCACACTCTGGATAGCAAGAATTGACCATAATCTAATCAACATTATTGATCTACAGTGGACTCTCTGTTAACTGGAACTCAAGCAACGGTAGCTCTCAAGCAACCGCTACCAGTTGCTTGAGATTTTGCCAGTTGCTTGAGAATGTTGGTTGCTTGAGTTCCAGTTAACAGAAAGTCTGCTTACATTTGTTTGATATCTACCAATCCCCATGGGTGCCAGTTAACTGAGAGTTAACAGCAAGAATTGACCATAATCTAATCAACATACATGATATAACTGAGCCTAGAACATGTTATTCCTAAGAAAGATTGTGTGACTATAAGAGTAAAAAGGGGATTGTCACAGAGGCAAATATTCATAATGGTAACACAAATACTAGCCAGGTAAGAAGATACATTTCCAGGCAGGCATAGACATAGACCTGATCTGGCTGGAATATTTTTTCTACATAGCTGGATACAGTAAGCTATCAAATATAGTTGCTGTTACACACTGAGCCCATTTAAGTAATATCCCTTTTTCTAATTACATCATCACTAATCCCAAGTAGTGTGTTTATAGAGAGAGACGAGCATGTCAGGCCATGAGAAATACCTGATTTTTCTAATAGTTACATTTCTCATTTTAAATTAGTAAACTGCATTCTTATTTTATATGCTGGTCTTTTGTGAGGTCTGTTTGCAGGATTCAACATGCCAGTATCTTATCACTTTGGAATACAGATGAGATTAGATTTCTGACTTTACAAGGCTGAGTGCCAGATCCTCCAGTCGTCACTAAGAAATACCCTTCCTTTATAATTACATGCTTTCTCTCAACACAAAGTCTCCCAATAAAGAAGAGGGAAATATAGAGCAATTGGTACCAGTCTTAAGAAAACAATTTCCCAGAAAATGATGGTAATTGAGATAAGTAAACACATAAAGCTTTAGACAAAGGTTAAAAGATTCATCTAAAATAAAGAACAAGAAAGGGGGGGGCGGAAACTATACCTCTGTATCCTGAAGTGTGATTTCAAGGAGGAAAACAAAACAAAGGCAATGATGAACTCCAGAAGGATAAGTAATGAGATCATACACTTAGAATTGGTAATAAGGACGTGATTTTAATGGGCCAGAAACTAGACTGCTCAACGTCAAGGAGAAATCAAGAGAAAGAAAAGTAAAGGCAATAATATAAATCTTGTAATGCCCAAGGAAAAATGACACAGTAAGATTTACACATACACGAATCTGAGAGCTTGTGAGTTATGCTGTCAGACCTAGAGTAAACTATTCTGGTCAGATGAGTGCATAAGTGACTCTAGGCAGGAGATTTCAGAAAGGAAGTCAAAAAGAAAGAAAAGAAAGAAAAAGAAACGGTGATCAATTCCAGTTACATAAAATAAGAGTGAAATGGTTATGCAATCTTTGCTTCTCATAGTGATCCACCCACAAGAGGAAAGATAAAATTTAGGTGGGAACACAGAAGATGCTGCATTTAATATAGATACCAATTTGTTTGCTGCTATTTTATTACAACAAAATCAAGACTGCCGTGGCCAGTGTTGTGCTCAAGTACAGATTTTCTTGCCAATTTATAGACAACTGAAGAAAGATTTTGAAGCCCAATTTTATAGAGTTAAGACACTTTTTATTTTTACTATAAATACATGTGGATTCCTTTTACATAGAGGGATAAATGTTCACTGTTTTTTAAGGCAAAGTTGAAGAGTGAGAAGGTCCGTAACATAAACTTGGCAAAGAACCACTGCCAAGTTTATCATTGTCATTTATCAGGATTTATCTAGACATGAGTGCTTAGCATGCTTTGTATAGTATTTGAAATGTAGAACTGGGATAGGCCCAAGCAGTTATTTGTTCTCTCAATGATCTGCTAAAGTATAGTCATATAGTTCAAGTTTAGTAATTTAAAATTTCTAAGGTTAAACTGAACATTATACCTCGGCTATTGAGAAGGTAATCTTTCATGGGCAAGGGACAAGGCCATCCAATGGGTCTTTTCCATCTTTTATTTCTGCATGGAAGGTAAACATTCTAAGACTTTTCAACTCTTATGGGATTAGACAAACATGAGTGATATATTTTCTAAAAGTTGATGAAACCCCCATGAAGCAAGGTTCTATATTCTAACACAGAGCAGATGAACAAAGCTCAAGCTATGGAGCAAATTCCATAACGTTGATGTGTGTATCTTTCAAATTTTATCAGAATATATATTTAAAAACATCATATAAACAAATTACATAATGTTATTTAGTTCTGCAGAAGTTAGAGTGAAGAGAAGGGAAGAGAATGAAATATATAACAAATATAAATTAAATCTATAAGAATTCTTACAAATATTAATAAATTACTTACCCGACCTTAAATATATATGTAGGAAAAATCAGAAACAATATTCTCAAGCATCATTAATCTACTTAACTATTCCTTTCTGCAAATCATGGATCACTTTTCAACTTTGATGACTCTCTAGCTAGTATAAAAACCACACACAGAAAAAACCATACACATACACATGCACATAAAAACCGGCACACCTCACAGTACTGCAAAGAATTTCACAGACTCCATAGATCCTTTGAAACAACAAATACTGTGTCATCCTCACTGTACCTAAATCCCCTCCCATAATAAAATTCTGCTCTCTGCTCTCAGTATGTGTCAAACTTACTGGCAATGCCATGCCAGCCTATCAAGGGCTTACAAAATATAATGCAATTGTAGTTTGTAAAGGTCAAAACTCTCCCTAAGAATTTTGAAAATTTATTAAAAACAGTTGCATTTGGTGAGAACTAATGTTATATCACAATGAACTACCACTTCATGCCTACTAGAATAAACAAAATTGAAAAGATTAATAAGATGAAGAGCAACTAGACTTCTACATTGCTGGTGGGATTATAACATACTGCAAAAGCTTTGGAAAACTCTCAGGTGGTTTCTTATAAAATTAAAGGTACCCTAAGACCCAATAATTTCATGCCTTGTTATTTACTTGAGGGAAATGAAAGCATGTCCACACAAAGATTTGTTTGAAAAAAAATGCTCATAACAGCATTATTTCCAATATCCATACAGTGAAAAGTAACCCAAATAGCCATTATGGACATGCTAAATGGACAGACTAAATGTATTACCATCATAAAATGGAATATTACTTAGCAATAAAAGAACTAACTATTAACACAACATGGATCTCTAAAAAATGATGTCAGGTGAAAAAAGTCAGATACAAAAGGGTGGATATTATTTAATGCCCTTTATATGAAAAACAGACGAATCCATGGATTAAACATCAGACAAGTGTCATTTCTGAGGGAAGGTATTGAATGGAGAGGGATCCAAAACAACTCCCTTGGGTGTTGGAGGTGTTTTATATCTTTGAATGGGATTTGGGTTAAAGGGATGCATATATCTTTGAAATTTTATCAAACTATCTATTTAAGATCTGTGCATTTCACTGTGTATAAATTACATCTCAATTTAAAAACTTTTTAAAACTCCAAATGTAGACATCAAATTTACACGTGAAACAAGAGAAACCACAGGGAAGAGGAAGGACCTAGTTCAAACAAAGGGAAAGATCTTGATGAGAGTAGCTAGGGACCTTACCACAGGGAAATTCTCCAGGCAAAGGTCACCATAAGTCACAGAATGTTCTTGTAGCACTCCACCATGCATATCATCCAGCCATTGCTGCTTTAGTCCTAATACTTTCTAGCACTTGGCTTTCTGGAATTCAGTCCTTGGTTCTTAGTTTCGGCCCAGGGTACTCACAGATGATGAGTCTCTTCTCCATGTGATAGCATTTAAAATATTTACTCAGAGTCATCATGCCCTCGCATTTTAGTCTTCTCTCATCAAGATTAAACAGTGCTAGGTCTTTTCTTTAATTCATCAATAGCCAACATGGAATTCAGGGCTCTCCTCCACTCAGACCCCTCCTTCTTAATAGATCTACATTTGTCAAAGGGCTATGCTTTTATTAATCAGTCTAAGTTTATATTAGCTTTTTTGGAAGTCATGCTATTTTTTCAAATGGACTGCTATTAACCCATGTTTCTCAGTGGAGCAAAATCACAAAATGTTAAAGGCAGAGGGCACCTAAAAATTGTCCAGTCCTGGTGGCCTATTCTTTTAACACCTAAAGAAATTGAAGTTCAGAGATTGATTAACCCAAAGATTTCAGCAAGTTTATGAGGAAATCAAATAAATATCCTGTTCTTATTCCCTTATACTAGAACATCTACTACTACCACATCAGTTAGTTAAGGTATATTAAAATTAAATCAACAGAAACGATGGAGTTTGGGGTTGTTTTATTCTGTTTCATGTCACAAAGCTCCTTCTCAGGTATTCAGTCCTCATCTAAGCACATAGAGTTCTCCTGTCTGGCTTCACCTCCCACTGTTCGCTGATACCCATGCTTTGCTATAGTGAAATACAAGTATAACCATTTATAATAAGTTCATACAAACATATCACTATGCTTAGAAACTCATGTCATGTACATGCTGTTTCTGCTAACAGAAATCTATTTCCCGGTCCCACCCATTTTTCTATCTAGGTAACTTCTGTTCATCCATCAAGTTCATCACACATGTGAATTCCTTCAGGAAGCATCCATTTGCATCCCTAGTCTAACTTAAAAGCAGTATTAAGCTGGAGCTGGCTTATAAAGGCTGTGAAAGCCACTTGTACATGTATGTCCCTTCCTGACTCTCTGTTCAGTGGCATCACATTGATAGCCTGAAGTCACCCAGGGTAGAAGTATTTACATCATGGGAATTGGCCCCTGCTACACATTGTGTCGGGGGTGTTTTGATTTCCTTCATGCAACTGTTAAACTTTTGCCAGTACATACTGCTTGAAAGTTCCTTTGCTGTATTCCCTTAGCTCTCCATAGATCACCTGAATATAAATTTTAACCTACTGTCCCAAAATGATTTGTTTACATCTCTTTCTTTCTAAATTCTGATAAATTTTGTATTCTTGGCTTCTATCACATGTACTAAGTACTCAATAAATGTTTATTAAGTAAAGGAATAAATGAGAATACAATTAGATCCCTTTTATGGATACCTTCAAATTTTTTAGCCCAGAATTACATCCTATCTCTGATTAATTTTATATAGAACCTCAGGAAGAAGAAACCAAGTGACTTGGCCCCAGGAATACGTGCTGGGCCATTCAGAGGTACATGAAAAATAGTAATGGTGAAAAAACAAACTAAAAAGTTGCAAAATGTTAGTTTTGGAACAATAAATATTAAGCGTAAATCATTGTTAATGGAAATACTTTAAAATTAGATTGCATTAGCAAATGATGATTAGTGAGATTGTGACTATAAACCCTTTCCCCCAAACTGCTCTTCTACCAATCATTTACAACACATAGTTTCAGAACAGTCCTTTTGCAACTTTTCCAGAACTTTCCCAAACATATAAATACATCCATAGCCAGACTGTTCGATCAGTTTGGTTACTGACTGAGTAAAAGTAACTGTGTTGTCTTTAATTGTGATTTTTAGAGTAATTTTTATTTAATGTTTATCATAGTTCCAGTTAATATTGTCAGTGATTTTTTTATGCATGTCAGGTATGGATCAGTGGTTGAAAACAGGAACAGTTAAAAACCCAAAACTTCATGTGAATTATAACCCATTGACAAGCACTTCTAAACATGTCCGCAGCTACAAGCACACCCACACCAGGAGATTGTAAAAAGGTGTGTGCCTCAGATACTACACAGAGCAAAAGCAACTACTCTGAAAAGTATATTAAATATGGGTTTTCATTTGTAGGGGATGATGATTGTCCCGAGCCTATGTGTGTTGTGTGTAGGGAAATATTATCCAATGGCTGCATGAAACCCTCTCTGTTCGTGTGACACTTAGAGACTAAACATCACATGTATAAAAACAAAGAATTACATTATTTTCGGTGCTTAGAAAAGTGTCCAACTGTCACTTCAGACATGATATCATGGAAGAAAGACAATGAGAATAGTTGAGGCTTCATAATGTAATGCTTATTGCATAATTAAATGTGGTAAAAAACACATCACAGCTGAAGATTTAATTGTTCCTTGTATTAAGAATACCATTTTTGTATGTTTGGGGAAGAACATGTCCTCAAAATCAATACTATCTCTTTTTGAAACAATACAATGTCTCGACAAATTCAGGAAATGACTGATGATGTTCAAATGTCAAGCTGTAGTAGTGGATAGAATTAGTAAAAGTAAATACTTTTCCATCCTGGATGATGAAAATGTAGATGTTGCTGCTTTATTTATTATATTTGGTTCATCATCAAAAGGTACCTGGTAGAAAATGAAATTGAGGAAAGCCTGTTGCTGTATTACCCATTGACAGAGCGCACCACAGGTGAAGATATTTTTAATGCCATCAATGGTTATTTCATTGGAAAGGACATCAGTTGTTCGAATTGTTGCGGTGTGTGCACTGACAGAGGCAGCCCATGTCAGGTTGTTCTATAGGCCTATGTGGCCACGTTAAAGAATTAGCTCCCCATGTATCATGGAGTCATTGCTGCATTCATAGACAAAGTCTTGCAGCTAAGCCTCTTCCTAGTGAACTGAAAGATGTTCTTGATGAGGCTGTAAAAGTTGTTGATTTTATTAAGTAACAACCATGAAACTCCAGATTGTTTAAAGCACTGTGTGAGGAAATGAACATTCCTGTGCACGTGGAGGTAAGGTGGCTATCTCATGGCAAAGTACTTACATGAATATTTGAACTTAGACATGAAGTCCAGGTACTTTTTGAAGACTTTTTCCCTTGCTCCAAAGTTTCAGGGCAGTGATTGGCTTTAAAGCCTTGCATATTTTTGAGACATTTTTCTAGAAATAAACAAACTCAATTTGGAACTTCAAAACAACTTAATCACTATATTCAATATAACCAACAAAACTGAGTCAATGATTTAAAAAACTGGACTTTTGGAAAGTGTGTATTGAAAAAAGTCAGCCTGAAGTCTTTGAAACTGCACAACTTCTTATCTGAGAATGACTTGCATCTATCCCGAACCATGAAAGAGAATATTCTAAGTCACTCAGGAGGTCTTAAAGTGTCCTTTTATAAGTACTTCCTTCAATGTGGAAAAGAAAATAACTGGATTGCAGATCCCTTCAATGAAGGATTCTTCAAAGAAGCTAAACTATCAATCAATGAAAAAAAGCAGTTAATTAAACTTTCAAGTGATTCTTCTTTAAGTTCCAATTTTAAAGAAAAGCATCTTACTACCTTCTGGGTAGATGCCAATGAGGAATACAAACAGCTCAGTGAGAAGACACTCAAATACTTCTTGCCATTTACTAATACTGAACTAGCGGAGAGAGCTTTTTCTTCTTACACCTTTAAAACTGTATCTTGCATCTTTACAGCCTGATTTCAAGAAACAAACTGTATCAAAGCAAGTTCAATTATCTAATTAACAATGTTTCAATTGGCTACTGATCTGCATAACGATTATTACAGACTTCTCAGATAACACAAATAAGTATTATTATTAATAATAAATTAAGTTTGTTAAATACTTGATCATTATAAATATTTAACAATGTTATAAATATTGTACAATTAAATCTGTGGTTTGCATATTTAGTGTAGTAATTTTTCTTTCCTAACTTATTACCTCATTTCCACTGTTTTACATTAGGTAGGCACTGAACAAAAGTGTCAGTCAGTATTTAAAAACAGTTGTTTTACTAACAAGGGGTACAATTTATAGAAATGCGTTTAAAAATGAAAACAGCAAAAATCCAAGGAATGAGAAATGCCAGAACTCTGTTGCCTTATGGCTTCCAGTGGGTTTAGCCAAGGGGAGGTACCAGCAGGAGAGGAGAGGAGACCAAAGTAGCCCCCACAAGGAAAAGGTAATAAGTCTGCTAACATGCATTCATGGTGTAATGTTAAAGAGATAGGCCCAGTGAGCAGTCACAAAGCTGGATATTTCCAGTTTGAATGTATAAATGAGGACAATGATATGGGCTTATAACATTGTCCTAAAGATTAAATGCTGAAATACTGTAGGTAAAATGGACTGTGAATTTGCCAAAACAGGTGCACAGTATTTTTTTTTTAATTTTTGCTCAAAAATGAGAACAAAAAATAAAAACCTTTGCAATTGGAAAAGTTAAATGACATACAAAATCAATAATAAATCATGGAATTGTAAGTGAAGTTTCTCTTCTCTCCTTTCTTTTCACTGTACAAAGTTAGTACTCTCATAAAAAATTATTGCTCAGTCAGTCAGTCCTGTGAAGTTTTCTAACCTCAGGTTCCACCAGTCCTTGGGCCGAGGCCACTTTAGTCTAGCTACAGACCCCAGGTTAAGCGTAAGCCTAAGGAACTTGAGCACTGTGGCCTTTAATCTCCCTGACAGGAGGAGAAGCTATTCTTATCTTCTTCTCTCCCCATGAAACTCTACCCCAGAAATTCAAAGAAATAGTTTTTAAAGTCTAGAAAGGCTGATTTTTCTGAAATTTAAAATAGCTGTATCAAGGTAAAACTGATGTGAAATAAACTGCATGTATTTAAAGTGTACAATCTGATAGGTTTTGACATACATGTATGACCATGAAACCAAGATAATGAATACATACACACAAAACTTTTCTTGTACCTTTTATAATCCATCCCTCCAGCCCATCCCAATTTCTCTCCCCAACCACTATATTCATGCAACTATTGATCTGCTGGATGCCACTATCACTAAAAATTAACTTGCATTTTCTAAAATTTTATGGAAGGAATTATCCAGTATGTTTGTTTTTGTTGTTTTGCGGAGGGTGTTGTTTGTTTCTTTGGTTTGCACTCAGCACAATTTTTGAAGATTTGTCCATTTAGTTGTATATTTCCATAGTTCATTTCTTTTTATTGCTGAGTGACATTCAGTTGTGTGGATGTATTACAGTTATTTGTCCACTGACCTGTTGATGAACAAATGTAGTGTGTCCACCTTGGGGCTATAAGTACTCATGTACAAATTTTGGACATTGTTGGGAAACAATGTTCATGAATATTTTAACTTTTCTGCATGATCAAGGCTTTCTAAGCAAAGACCACTAGTATTCGGATTATGAGATAACTGAATAGCAAACCTAAAAATAGAGACCAACATAGAATTTCCGGTCAAGATGGTGGAGTAGGTAAGTGCTATGCTCACCTCCTCTCAGGACCAAGTCAATTACAACTAAACTACAGAAAAACCATCACTGAGGATCACCTGAAGTCTAGCTGATCCAAAGCCCCACAACTATCGACATACAGAAAAAGCTACCTTGAGACTGGTAGGAGGAACAGACACAGATCAGGCTGATCCCAAGCCCACATATGACCATTAAAAATCAGGAGGCATATCTTGGCTACAGAAGTCACCCCAGAGGAGTGGGGTCACAGCTCCACACTAGGCAACTGAGACCAAGTCCCAGTCCCAGGGAGAGAAGTCCCATAACTTATGGCTTTGAAAACGAGTAGAGATCGTGGCTGACACAGAGAGCAGCTACAGTAACACTCCTCTTAAAGGGCCTGCACACAGACTTACTCACTCTGAGCTCCAGCATTGGGGCAGCAGCTTGAAGGGTACTAGGGACATACAAGAAGGAACTGAATTGTCTAGCTTCAGGTTGAGGGCTGAGGGGCAGCTTGCTTCCAGAGGGAGGAGCTGGTGGAAACCACTGTTTCTTTCTTGAGCCGTCCCCATCCTGTGTGCAGACTCAGGTGGCCACTATATCTGAGTCTCTGTCAACCTGGCTATCACCTTTCCATTGCCCCACCCTGGGGATTCTCTGAGACCCTAACCCATCATATGTTCTGGCACTCCCAATCGGCTTCCAGTGACTTTTCCATATGAACAATTTATCTTAGCTCGTGTTGTGGGTCTTCTAAAATGTCTCAAAGGTTCACAAGACCCAGTCAAGCAGCATTTAGCTTGGTGCGTCCCATACCTCTGGTTGAGCAGCTCTAAGCCAGCACTAGCAACAGCAGGCCTTGGTTTGTGTATTGGCTTCTCCAGGCACCTCCAAGCCCAGTGCAGGTGGCAGCCACCTACAGATGGCTGGGTGGCTCATTCCAGGTGGCCTCAGGCAGGGCACAGGTTGCAGCTAAACTTGGCCTGCAGCAGGTCAGGTTTTGGTAACATTTTTTGTGAATTTTATAACTCACTGATGCCCTGATTCATTTTGTTCCCGTTTTTTGTCTGGGTTTCATTTTGAATGGTTTCTATTGTCAAGTCTTCAAATTCACTCATCTCATCCACATATTTTAATTTCAGTTAATTCATCACATGCAGTGTATGTTACATCTTAGACACTGTAGTTTTCATCTCTAGAAGTTCAATTTGGATATTTTTAAATATTTTCAAGTTTGTATTTAAAATTTGAAAAAGAGATACACAGTTATTATTTTTCAATGTCCTTGTATGTTAATTATAACATTGTGTCATTTTTGAGTTAATTTCTATTGTTTAATTTTTCTCCTCATTATAATTTGTATTTTCCTACTTCTTTACATGCCCACTAATTTTTAATTAGATACCATACATTGTAAATTTTACCTTATTAGATACAGGATATTTTCATATTCATATAAATATTCTTGAACTTTTTTTCTGTGATGCAGTTAAGTTGATAGGCAATAGTTGGATTTTTTCAAGTCTTGCTTTTTAAGATTTATAAGGCAGAACCAATGTCATATTTAATTTAGAGCTAATTATTCCCCTCTACTGAGTCAAGAGTCTTCTGGGTACTCTGTGTATCCACTGCTCTGTGAATTATGATGTTTTCTAGTCTTGTTCGTACGATGGATGTCCAGAAAGTATCCAGCCATGCAATATGAAAAACAGAGGCATTTATAGCTGAAATTTTTTCTGGACAGAACCTCATATGTCTATTCCCAATCCTGTGGTGAGCATTGAGTACTATTTCCTCTAATAAGTTTGTAGGGATTTTTCACAGCCTTCAGTACTTTACTTTCATTCATGTACTGGTTGGTATATTGCTGAATATTCAAGAAAGACTCTGACACTCCCTGCAATTATCTATACAGATCGCCTATCTCTGGTGCTTTCTCCTATAAACTCAAAATTTCTAGGTCTCCCTCAGTCAAGAGCTTGCCAGTTACATTTTTGTTCCCTATGCCCTGAACCCCGCCAGGAAATTTTTTTAAGTCAGTTGGCTAGGATGATTGTAGGGCATACCTTGTTTGTTTCCTGCATCTAAGGGATGATTGTATTTCAGTGTCTGATGTCCAGAGTCTTGAAAATAATTGTTTTTACATATTATGTCAGGTTTTTAAAATTATTATTTCTGATAAGAGAGTAAATCTTGTCCCTGTCCTTTGTCACAAAATAAAGTGCTCTCCATTCCATTTTGTTCTGTAAGGGTTACATTGTCAGATCTTCCTTGTGCATTTTATAAGTATTTCCATCAGTTCCAGACTTACATCTTCATAGCTACAGGTCCAGAAGGAAAGATCTCAATTCCTTTTTTAGCTACTAAAGAAAAGATCCCCAGGATGATTGAACTTGAGTGGCTTGGCATTAGTCAAGTGAATACCCTGAAGCAGTCATTGTGGGTTGGGGAATGCTATATTTTTCTTGAGACAGTTTTCAGCCCTGTCAACCCTAAGCCTAGTGTGCACTTAACAGAAATACACAACATGGGCTGAGAGTAAGGCAGAACTATCTCCCCAGAAAATAATCAGGGTGCCACCACCAATGGGCAGATGGATAACTAAGTGGAGAACAAAACAAAGCACAACCAAAAATTATGTCTATAATACACTTAGTATGAGAATTATGAGAAGATACATACAGGAAACTTACTTTAGTCATTCAATTAAAAAGCTTTTGGTGTCTTTGTTTTGTTTTCTGTTTCACTTTTGAGTCATTTTATTAACAGTTACAGCTTCATAATAATTCAATTGAGCTAAATTAATTCTCTGGTTTAATATTATAAATACTCTCTATTCAAGATCAAATGAAATGCCCTTTTTATTAATAAAATATTTTCATGGCAGAAAAATATTAAAAATAATAAGAAGACATATCTTTATCTTTGGCCTATAATCAATGTTTGCATCATTTTTTTTCAATTATTTAACTTCTCAAGATATCTTTTTTCAATTCTATAAGATAAAAGACTTTTATCATTTGTTTTATATTACATTAAGTACCAGGAATGTATAAGTACATAGCTGTGGTTAGTAAGAATTTTAAAACTTTATTTTGTCCTAAATCAATTTAAATAAGGTGACCTATCCATTGCGGACCAATGGATTTCACACTGCCTCTTGTGAGTAGAAAAAATTAGGTGAAAATGTACATTTCCTCCCCTTTCATTTGTATTTCCAAATGACATAGGTAGATCTAGATAACAACATTATCACCAAAATGTATATTATTTATTTTCAATTATCTTTTCCACATTTTGTAGAGTTTCAGTAAAAGTAGGATCCCCATTACAATATAACTAAAAGGTATTATTCAGTACATCTTTCATGTTATACTGCAAGTGAATAACAAGTAATCAAAAAACTTATATTAGAATCCTTTCCACCTTCCACCTCCAGCTGTTTAAAGTAGCATGAAATTCATTTTAAAACTTTCAAAAGTATTAGACTAAGGCTTATTTAAATTAAATTTTTGTTGTATAAAGGTGTATCTGCCTAGCCTTTAAAAACAATACATGCCTACTAGAAAGTGCTTACTGGGAGTCACCTCATTGGATTCACTGAATTTATACCTGGCCTATTTCCCTCACAAACCATGCCTAATTGCAGACAGGTATAATTATATAAAGTTTGAATGATTTTATTTTTGCATGCATCACTGTATCATTTCAGGTGTGCCTAAGCTTTCCATTTGTCCTCTACTATTTGCCTAAAATGTTAGTTTTTTTAATAAAATGATATAACAGCTCATCAAGTTAAATTAAATAATCCTTTCCAGCCTGAGGACAACACTGCTGCAATCTATGATTTTGTTATTTAGTTCTCATCTTGATTGAATAGTGTTGATTTTCTTATACTTCCATTTAAAAATGACCTAAAATTCATTTCAAAATTAAAAGAGTTCTTAATTT
>PVJL010008975.1:0-61439 GCA_004026885.1 Lyroderma lyra
GAGATTACTACAATAGAAGTACACAAACCAAATAAAGGTCAACATGTTTACTTATAGTTGGAACCATTTAAAATTATTAGAACACCTATGTTGAAAACAGTAAATTTTAAAAACTGGGAAAGCAAATGTTTTATTATTTGAGAAATGTGGTTTAATGAGAAAAGCCTTACAAATACTTTTGGGGAAAGTATATAAAAGTAGAAAATAAAAAAGTTGTCCTTAGAGAACAAGAAAGAAAAACCTTTGAAAATTAAAATTTATGGTAAATAAAACCTAAATGATGTATTTACATTATAAATATAATCATAATGGGTATATGTAGATAAAAATCAAAGAAAAATTTTAATTGTAGAAAGGGCAAAAGAATGATGGGTTTCCAGAAAAAGATGACTCACACAATTAGAGTTTTCACAAACCTACTTAATTTCTACAATTTTTTTAGTTTATATCACAATTGCTACCACTGTTTACCCACTTAAGGATAATAATTGGTTCTGAGTTTGGTAATATGATACTATCACAAAGTCTTCTGAAACCAAAAAGACAAATGATTTTTAAGAGATTTATTTTTTTCTGTTTTACTACAGTGTTAACTCTTTTGAAAACAAGGTGCTTTGGTGGGGATATGATCATTTTCTAATAAAACTGAAATTAATTAGTTTACTGTTAGGTGGAGTGAAAAATTGTAGCCTTCTGTGACCCAATCTAAGAAATCACAAAAATGCCATCATTTTGGGAAATGGACACTGATTGATGTTCTCTGACCCAGAGTAGAATAAAGCATAAATAAATGAAAATTACATAGAAGAGAGGAATAACAGGGGTGCCAAAAAATACATATATACACATTTTAAGAGCTGTCAATGTTGCTCAAGCAGTAGTTCTCCATAATCAGAAGTGTCTGGATGCTGATGGTAATCACTTTGAGCACCTCTTGTAATTGCAGAAGTCAAATGTGACTTGTATTCATCTTTTGCTTTTGGTATATATTGAGTATTAAACTTTTAATATAGTTCTTTTTTTTTTTCTTAAAATGTATAAACATTTTTTGGCACCCCCTGTATTTTAACACTGATAATTTGATCTGATATATATTTTGACATTTCTCATTTTGAGTATACTCATATATTCAATTGTGTTTGTAAAACCAAAGACATTTTAATTAGAATTATACCAACACCAATACCTGTCAATCAAGAAAGTATTTTCCCAAGTAAATTCCACTAAGCTACTAAGATACTATGATTTCTTCAAGGCATAAGATCCCTAGAATTATAAATTGAATGATATAATTAAGTATAAGCTATAATACATTTAAAGCCAAATATAAGTTATTATATTATATTATCATTATGACATATGGATTGAGAGTACTTCCAAAGAAGTTTTTAATTTGCTTTAAAAAAAAAAAAGACATGTGGTAATTCCTCTTCTCAAGAAGTTCACATTCTAAAGGAACAGTATTTATTTTAAATTGAAAAGGTTATTATTTGAAATACCTGATTTCAGGTTTTATCCAGTGTCCAAGTGATCTTCATTGCATCTTATTGTCACACTGCTATAATAGATTGCCAAAGCTCACTACCTTCAGCTCAGCCTGAATCATTTCAGGCCCTACAAGAAAGCATGGGATCAGTAAAATGAAACATAGTCAATTATTTTTTCACTGTTACATAATAAAATAGACTATTTAGTCTATTTACATGTGTTGGTGGATTCCATATTGATGAATTTGCCTATTTGCAAAAATAATTTGTAACTCGCCAGTCGCTATTCTCAGTGCTTTTGCAATCATTGCTGGACATGTGCAGAATGGTGAAGAATTTGAGACCCTTACGGGCACATTCCTAAGCTTAATTGGAACAGGAGGACTCTGTATTCCTGTTTCAGCTCTCATACTGTAAATGAGTGTCCATTTTCCATTTATTTAGTACCAGGTTTTTGCACTTTTGTGCTTTTTGTTGGTGATTAAACTGTTTAAAATGTCCTAGAGCTAATGTGCTGTCAAGTATCCTAAACACAAGGAGGCAGTGATGTGTCTTCCAGATAAAATGTGTGTTAGATCAGTTTCATTCCGGCATGAGTCACGGTGCTATTGGTTTTGAGTTTAGTGTTAGTGAAGTAGATAAGTTGTCTTCAAAAGACGAACACATAAAGCAGGGTTTATATTGAGGGATTGACATACATTGTGACCAGAGGCTTGCAGGAACTTAACCCTGAATTTTTCCTTAGGAGCAATGGTTTTGTATTCACTAATTCAGTGTTCACAGTGACTTTAGAGAACGTAATTACTGTGATTTGCAAGAATCAACTGTATTTCAAATTTAGCATAAGATTCTACAAGGTTATACACATTTTATTTTCTCAGATTTATTCATTTGTAATATAAATAAATTTCTTATATGTTAGGAAAAAGTGAAAAATATCAGTATGTTTCTTTTTACTATATCACAGATAGGTAAATAAATAACCACAACTATGGATTTAACTTATAGTATTTGGAAAAATTTATGGGCATTTATTATTATTTCAGATGCTGTTGTGTTTATTCAGAGTGATTATTTTTATATGTGTATGATATTCATTTGAACCCTTAGTAAATTTACTTGCCTATGACATAAATGTTTTCATTTATTTAGAATCATCATGACAGCAATTATTGACAGATCTTATTTGATGTTTAAATTAATATGTGGAACAATTTATTGAATATACTACTCTTAAATGGGCCCTGAGAAGATTATTTTTATTTATTTAATGGCTTATTTATAATATTTACTAACTACCCTATTGACTTCTAAATTTATGTAGTCAGTGTGACATTTGTGATCAATTTTCAAGTTAGTAATAATTATAGGGTATGTTGAATTAGCAAATGGGATCTCTTTTTGAGGGAATTTATATGGGAAGCATAATCTCTATTCGTATCCTCAACCCAGAGAATAGGTCCTCCTTGTATATACCATCAGAATAATTGCAGATTTATCATGTAGTTAGAATTCAATTGTACTGGTAGCATGGTTGCTGGCAGAAATATAGCATACATCTGGGTTTTAGTAAGCATCTTTAATAATATAGCTCCATTGCCAAAAGTATGATTTATGAACATATGGTAATACTGGATTATCCTGTATTTTTCATCATGGCCAATTATTCACTTTTCTGTGATACCAAGTACACTAAATGAGTATAATGGCATTCTGGATGTCATGGATTGTCTACATTTTGAATCATTTAATGATGTTGAGAAATAATATTAATTTTACATGCTTTAGTTCATGTTACATTTTTGAAGAAAACACAAGTCGCAAAAGGCTTATTGTGTCCTTAAAAGTAATAATAATTCTATTAAAATAAGATATATATGTTTTGTTAGAGTTTAGAAAAAATTAATGAAAATGTACACATCTGTCAACCTGAAAATATTTTTTTCAAAAGGGGTCAAAGAAATGAAAGTTTTTCCCTGAAGGCACTTCATCCATCAACCTTGAGGTGTTTCTTTTACTATGCTGGTGAAGTGACTATTGTACCTGAACCTAGATCATTAGAATTCTAATAGGGCAGTGGAATTGTTAAAACCACTTAATGTTTTTTAGTGCAACTATCTAAACACACCTGATGACTGGTTATTTTTGTAACATTGGCGGGTTACAACAAGCCAGTCTTTTCTCACCACTCTAGTCCAAATGACTTTCTCATGAGTCTTTTCAAAACAGTTGGTTGTTTCCTTGGCACTTTTCATTCACACTTTTATGTGCTTCTCTCTTCTCTGTATCAGAATGGTTCTCAGTTTAATTACTGATTTTATCCCATCATCACACATTTAGTCCTCATTATGTGCTCAGAGATACACTTGAACAGAAAATAAAAAGAATAAATATATTCGAAGTAATTTTCTAAAAGAGTTTTCTGAGTGATTCTCCTGAACACCAGGGCTAAGAGTGTCGGATCTGGAATTAAATGACTTTAATTCTTGCTCTAACAAATGTTAGATGTAAAATTTGACATTTTCAAAACTTATGTAAGAATTCATTACTTCATCGTTAAAATGAAATTAATAATCGTATCTACCACATAGAGAAAATTAAATTATATTTTTAAATTCCCCTTAACATATTTTTATTGAACACCTATGTGCCAGCTACTTCACTCTGTGTCAGCAACTTCACTAGACACTGGAGATTACAAAATACTGAGGAAAACAAAAACAAAGAATTAATCTTTAGGAAGGCAATCATTCATCAAATGATCACATAAACAAATGTAGTTTTGCAATTGCAATCAATGTTATGAAGGAAAGGTTCCTGCTGTTTTACTTTCACATAAGTGAGAGATTTGAGAGAAACTGTAGGTCAGATAGAGATCACCTGAGTAAGTAATGCTTAAGCTCAGATCTGAAGAATAAACAAAAAGGTTAAATAGGAAAATGCACAAAGACAGGATGAAGAAACAAGAACTATATGGCTGAGTAAGAAAAGCTACATTTGGAGGGAGTGAAAATTTGAACTTCAAGACCCTTGTGAGTAATTCCTCTACAACATTACCTGGGTCAGTGGTTTTGAACCAGGAACCATTTGCTTGCTATGGGACATTTGATAATGTCTGGAGACATTCTTGGTTGTCACAGCTGGACAAGTGTTCCTGGCAACTTGTGGGTAAGTGGTAGGGATGTTGTTAAATATCCTACAATGTCAACAGCCATCACAACAAAGAAGTATCCAATCCAATGTGTGAATAGTGCTGAGGTTAAGAAACTCTTGTTATAGGTAGTGGTGAGGTTCTGGGCTTCATAAGGCACTGAAGGGGTTTTGTATTTCCCTATGAATGATATCCATTGACAGGTGTAAAGGAAGAGATAGTGGAGTAGGGAGAGTGGTGGTGGCCACTTGATCAGATTTCCATGTTGAAATAATCTCTGGTTGTGGAGCAGAGAATTGAGTGGGAGGGAGAAGGTGGGATGCATATAAAGCCAGTGCATGTACCTAGTCTAATCATTTGTTACGTATGTTAATGACTGTTTAACCTTCAGACGTGGTCAGAGGGTGGAAAGCTTGATTTTGTCAAAGTAAATTGAAGTGATATACTGTTCTACAGCAGTTTTGAAAAACAGAATGATTTATGGAAAGTTAATGAAAATCTGATTCTCGTGGCCTAGTGTTCATTTATTCATGGAAATTTAAAAAGTGCAATAGATACTTACTTAAATCTTCATTTAGCTCAAACTTTAGTGAGGTTAACTAAAATATTTCTTGCACTTTCCCCATTGCTGAATTAGATAAGGCACTTCCTTTGTTTATAAGAACTAATAAACTTCAAATATGCGTATATGACAATGGAAGAACTATTGTAACTGGGTGGTACACACACAATGCCATATATAGATGATGTATTATAGAAATCTGCACTTGAAACATATATAATTTTACTAATCAGTTTTATCTCCAACAAATTTAATAAAGATTAATTTAAAAACTAAGTGAAATCAGAAATGTTTGAAAATAATTTAATCCATTTTTAAAATTTACATCAAATAAAAGTTTTAAGAGCACCTCAAAAAATCTGAAAGGACATTTACTTATTATTGGAGCAAGATATTATAAAATAAGCTAAAATTAAATACATCATGAAAGTTGACACCTTTATACTTTATGTTTTAAAGACAAGGATGGTGATTTTAGTATGGTTTTTGTTTGATTTATTTCTAAGATCTGGTAAATGACTGATGCCTATCATCCTGTATAGCCAAACACCAACCAAGCATAACACCTTCTACATTTTTTTAGCGTCTACTATGCTCAAGTTCTAGGCCAAGAACATTACATAAAATGCTTCATTTATCTTTTATAATTTTATAGAATATATAATACACTATATTTACTGTACAATGAACTGAAACAAAGAGATGTTAAACTTATGCAATGTAACAATGCTAGAAACTGACAAAGCCAGTAAAATTTTGGTTTCTGCCTGAAACCAAAGCTCTGGTATACTGTACCACCTCCTTGAAACAAAGTAAAGTGGACAGTTGTCATAAATTGAATGTACACAAGTTCAAACAGAAATATTATTTTTGCCATATATTTTAAATTAGCTTTGCTAAATTAACTTACCCAGATAAAATAGGCAATATTAGACTTTTTCCCCTAATATTTATTTGATTCACACTCATATTAACCCCTTCACTGTGTTGACTTCAATTTTTTTCAAAATGTGCCAAAAAGCCATAAAAAATAATTTGATATTTTGACTATTTTATCCATTTGATAATATTTTGAGCTGCGTTGTATATAAATGACATTATTTTTTACATTTTTGTTATATGGTAATAAATTTACCATTATATTGAATTTTAGCAAAAAATACTCAAAACATAGTAAGTGGCATCAGTTAGATTTAAATACAGATAAATTACAATCTAATGGCATTAATGACATAAAAATTATTACAAAATGTTGCACAATATGGCATACAAAATGTATTTTAGTTGATAGTGCAAGCCACAGGAAAATTTATTTAAAATCTTGTAAATGAGCTCGTGAAGTAAACTCAAATTCTGTCATCAGCGGATAGAAATATTCATTTGGATATATCCAACGTCTCAGCAAAAGTGTTAAGTGTGTTGTTTTATTTTCCAGAAAAAGGAATTATATCCCTTTAGTATGTACTCAGTATTCACTCAGAGAATAACTGCATCAGTACCATTTGACATAAGGGGATCATTTTTGTCAAGTTTATTTAAATATTTTCACAATTACCTCATTTGAAACTTGCTCTCGGAGTCTTTACATATTAAAATCACAAGGAAATTTTATAAATGTGTAATTGTCTATTATCCATTTTGCTTACACCGCTCTCTATTTTTTAGTTAGCATAATTACTTATTTACACTTATGTTTTCTTTGCAGATGTGTAAATTCCTTGAGGTAAAACTCTAGGTATTATTCTAATTGTATATAATTCAAATGAATGTTACAATGTTAAAGACTTAAAATACGTCTTTGAAAAGGGAGTGAATTGTTCTGGATAATATAGAAGGATATTTTTATTTTATTTTATTTTATTTTATTTTAGAAGGATAGTTTGAAGACCTAATAAAATTATGACTAATTTAAAATAAATCTATTGTATAAATAAAATAATTAATAATTGAATGAGGTCACCATTCGAAAAATCTTTTCACAATGCTCTTTCAGTGTGAAACGATTTCCAAGAATGAGAAGACATATATCGCGACATCTAAAGATATTTACAAAGGGTTAGGCAATGTCATCTATCTCAATAACTCCTGTGTACTGTATCTAGTGGGATGAGGTAGGTTTTGTTATGGCATCTTTCAGATTTTTTTTACAAGTAAAATTATAGATGTTTAAAAAATAGTCTTAAGTAATTTTTTAAAAGTCATATAAATTACCTTTATTAGAACTTTATATTGAATTCTGTGCAACTCTAAAGCCTTTATGTATAGTTTATGGGAGAGTTCTGAGGCAGGCTGTCACGGGAAAATTCCCCAGGGATCCTGGTGTGAGCTGACCTTTAAATACGGTACTGGAACTGCCATGTTGACACACCTAAGTCAGTGCGTCTTAAACCTTAGTGGTAAATGAATCACCTGGGGAATTTGCTAAAATGCAGTGTCTGATTCAGTTGGTGTGCGTAGGACCTGAGATTATGCATTTCTAACAGGCTCTGCAGGTTTACAAGGTGAGTAGCAAGAATTTGCTATAAAAGAAATTGGACTCGTGTAAGCTGGTGAGAGTCACTGGGTATATTACAAACATTGCTGGGAGCAATGGCTGGAGAGAGCTGTATTTCTTCTAGAAAGAACAGAATTCTAAAACTCAGAGTTGCTCTGAATAGAAGCCTTTGCAACTAGAGAACATACATCCTATGGGACAAGCTGTTGACAGAACTGCTACCAAGACAAGTGACCACCATTGAGAGAAGCACCTCCCAGGAACATGGGAGCTACTGTTAATGGGAGCTGACAGTGATCCCTCAGCCAGCCTGCCTGCTAAGGGGACCTTATTGCATAAAGACAATATTCCAATCCACCCACCTACTGAGTCCCTTTTCACATCTGTTATGAAGGTAGTGTAATGATTTTTCAATATGCTAAATAATGAGAGAAAGCAACATTTTTCTATTGGGAAACAATGAGATTAATCAAAATTGAGGTTGGAGATCTGATACATGGAAGCCTTCAATTTTAATGAGATACTATGGACCAAATAAAAGCATTACTTATCATTTTACTGACATTAAATAATAATTAAAATAATTAAAAATGCTGTTTAGAAACATTTATCTGAATTTAATAGAACACTAGCTCCAGGGTTAGGCGAGATCTTACCACTCTGCCATTCTCTTTGGAAATATTACACAATTTTATCTTTCCTAAGCTGATAAGCAAGTCCAAGTAAAGACAAATCTATTCTTTTAGACTGAGAAGGCCTTTCTCTGTTCTTTGCAGTGTTTCTCAGTATGTGAGTATTCTATCGATTTTTGGAAATGTCGATTGTTAGTATACAAAACTTTTCTGCAAACTGCAGAGCTATTAGCACCCCTGACCTTCTCCCACTAAGTGTCAGTGATCCAAGTCATTTTGGGGAATTGCAAATGCTGCTTACCATCTCAAATTCCAGACACTATCAGTGAGCACTGACACCCACTGAAAACCATTCTTAGTTCATTCATACAAGGTGGGACAATTAATTTTGCGAATTCCTCCTTGAAAAAGTGCTACATACCTCATTGCTGAATATCACTATAGTCACCTTTGAAGTACTCCCCTTGGGAAGCTGTGCACTGATGCCAGCACCTAGTCCACCCTTTAAAGCAATTTTGGAACTCTCTCTGGAATGGCCATCAGAGCTATCATCATACCTTGTCAATGTTATCATACCTTACTGACAATGTAAGTACAGAGTGGATGGTGACAAGTTCACGAACTTAATAGTCAGATTTTGGATAGATGACAGCTCTGATGACCATTTCAGAAAAAGAGTTCCAAAATTGCTTAGAAGGGTGGATTAGGTGCCGTAGCCAGTGCTTAGCTTCCTAAGGGGAATACTTCAAAGATGACCATAGCAATAGTCAGCAATGAGGTATGTAACAGGTATGTAGCACTTTTTCTAGAATGAGTTCACAAACTTAATTGTCTGACTTCATAGTTAATGCAAATTGTCCACATCAAGCTTGTCCATCCTACAGCTCATGGGCCGCATGTAGCCCAGGACAGCTTTGAATGTGGCTCAACACAAATTCATAAACTTTCTTAAAGCATTATGAGATTATTTTTGCAATCTCTTTTTTAGCTCATCAGCTCTCATTAGTGTTAGTGTATTTTATGTGTGGCCCAAGACAATTCTTCTTCCAGTGTGGTCCAAGGAAGCCAAAAGGTTAGAAACCCCTAGTGTACATAGTTCAGGGTTTTTAAATTTGTGAGTAGTTTAGAACATACTTTCACAATTCAGGCTTCTAGGTTTTGAATTGTGTTTATATAACTATTTGACCTTAGGGAATTTGCATTACCATTTTCTTGCTCAATTTCTGAATTTTAAATGTGAATAAAACGTTATCTCATATTATTGTAACGTATTATTTTGAGACAATTTTAAACCTATAGAAAAGTTGCACACTAGGAAAAAGATTCATGTGTACCTTTCCCCAGCCTTTCCTAATGTTTACAACTTATAAAAGCATGATATATTTATCAAAATTAAGAAATTAAGATTTGTACATTACTATTATCTAAACCAACTACTCCTGCTATTTGAATTTTACCATATTTTCCACTAAGGTCTTTTTTTGTTCCAGGATATAGACCACCACCCCATCTAAAATTCGTTTGTCTCCATGGTCTTCTTCATTTTAGGACCAGTTGGTTTTGGCATCCTTTCTTCTTACCTTTCTCTGAGTATTTCCTTAATCTTTGGCACCCGAAGATATTCCAGGCTCATTTGTA
Source organism: Lyroderma lyra (assembly GCA_004026885.1). Classification (NCBI taxonomy): domain Eukaryota; kingdom Metazoa; phylum Chordata; class Mammalia; order Chiroptera; family Megadermatidae; genus Lyroderma; species Lyroderma lyra. The sequence continues at coordinate 9,965 of PVJL010008975.1, forward strand.
TTTTTCTGCCCCAGGCTGAGATCAACCTCTCTCCTAAATATGAACATTTAGATTGCTTCTAAAATTTTGCAATTTCAAACAATACACAAATCTTCTGTATGTATTATATTAGGTTATATGCTGTTGGAGGTGTATGCCTTAAAGAGTAGATATCTAGAAGTGGGATTCCTGGTCAAAAAGCAAGACTAAGTATAGATAGATATAGATGTAGATATACAATAACATACACAAATGCAGATATGGGTAAATACGCATTTCAATAGGTATTGACAAATTTCCTTCCAATACTTTCAGGGTGATAAGCCATTTTCACCACCAATATATAATACAGCCTGGTTCTACAGACTTATCGACACCACACTTTTCATCTGATAGATAAGAAAAGGTATCTTAGTGTTACACACATATGAGTTTTGACAGACGTATAATGATATGTATCTACCACAGTAGTATCATACGAGAGTTTGACTGTTCTAAAACTCCTCTGTGCACTGTCTCCTCATCTTCTCTGCCCTCAAACCCTGGAAGTCACTATTTTTTTTGGCTCCATACTTTTGCCATTTGCAAGAAGTCATATAGCTGGAATCATACAATACTTAGCCTTTTGATGATCTTCTTTCACTTAGTAAGTTTCTTCCATGTCTTCTCATGCCTTTATGGCTCATTTCCTTTTAATGTTGAATATATTCCATTGTCTGGATGTACCACAGTTTGTTCATCCAGTAACTTCCTGGAGGAGATCCTGGTTGCCTCCAAGACTTGGTGATTATTATTATTAAAGCTGCTATAACAACCATCAGCAGGTTTTTGTGTGAACATAAGTTTTCAGTTTATTTGTGTAAATACCAAGGAGTGTGATTGCTAAATTGTACGGTAAGAATCCGTATGTTTACTTTTGTAAGACATTACCAAGCTGTTTTCCAGCAATAAGTGAGAGTTCTGCTGCTCCACATTCTCCCTAGCATTTCATGTCGTCGGTGTTTGAGATTTTAGTCACTAATGTGTGTGTCATGGTATCTTTTTGTTGTTTTAATTGGCAATGTTAGTTTACATAGTGGCATATGATTACATAATGACATATTTTCGTATGCTTACTATCTGTATATCTTCTTTGGCGAGGTGTCCATTCAGTTCTTTTCCTCATTTTAAAATCAGGTTGTTCATTTATTTGTTCAGTTTTCAGTGTTTACAATATAAATTAAATAGCGGTCCTTTATCATGTGTCTTTTACAGATATTTTCTCCCAGTCCATGGCTTGTCCCCTCATGTTGTTGATCCTTTTTTTTTTTTAAGTTAGGTTTAAGTAATTATTTTTATCTCATTTTAAAAGTGGAAAAATAACTTTCTCAAATATAAGCAAAAATAAAAACTCTAAGGGAAACCATCTGTTTCTTAATTTAATGATATTTCCACTAGGTAACACTGTTCCCTGATGCATGATTGGATTTCATTGTTAGCAATAGATTCCTAACAGATTGCATCTTTTCTAGTCTAAAATCGTTGAACCTGTCATCATATAAATATTCATAAAAATAAACATACGGCAGAAAAAAAATCGAAGACATGAAGGGAGTTAAATTCCCTATGGGGTCTATTTTTGTTTTCATCAGTCTTCAAATAGTTCACTTTTAGTAGCAAAGAAAGAAGCCAGTTTATAGAGCCCTGAATGTGTTAAAAGAGGCGCTGCTTTTAACACATAGAGAGAGATGGATAATTTTCTAACTATGAAATTGCTAACTAGTTTTTGACCTTGGGGACCACTTAAAACAAGTACCCTCTGCTCTCCTGGTGGGCTTGGAGCAAAGCAGCTGTATTTTGCACAGCACACCGAATCATAATGGACCATGTGCTGCTATGAATATTCATAGGCTACCATGTTCCGCCTGCCCCAAGATGATGCCAGTGGATAGTGCTTTTGTAGTATCCTTGAAAAGAACGCACGCATCAGGAAAAATAGAACTAGAGCGCAGGTAATTCTGTCCTTAGTGTGCACTTCAGAGCTCTCCTCCAAACGATTTTGCCCTGTAGCAATGGCACAGAAAGCCATTGTAATGACAGAGATGAGAGGTTTAAACTTTCTGAGAATCTTAAAATAGGTTAAATTAAAATCTAAGTGGTCACTGTGGTACAGTTTTATGGACTGGCACACTTTCTCACATGCAGAAACAACTGCTCTGATTCTGTGAAGTAGCAGTGGTCACTGGAGGTTGTGATTTCCCGATGATACATTTAACTAAAATTATAGCCACTTTCAAATTACTACCAAAGATACTGGGACACTCATGATAAGGCAGATGATTATATTTTAATACAGTCATGTTCTCCTATGCTTTCCAGTTAATTTAATACTGCTCATTAACCTCCTGACCCTTTGTTAGGCTATGATGACTATAAAGCTGATTTCTACATTTTATTATTTTTATTCCCCTGTGGATACTGAAATCAAATGGGCATATATGCTTGCATGCTAAGGAATCCTTGAGAGTGCCTTTATAGAGAGGATTGTGTGGATTGCTTATGAACTGAACTGCTTTCATTGATGGAGTAATAGGTAGTTGAAGATCCTTGTTGGGCCTTGGCAGTGGCCCCTCTATCCAGGGATGGGCATTCTGTTTTAACGGTGCACATGTTGATTAGGTAATTTCATTTTTCAAATTTTCATTTTTTTCTTTTTGCTTTAAATAAGTCCTGGATTATATTATGTTATATATGTAATATATGAAGGCTGTCCAAAAAGTATCCAGCCATGTAATATAAAAAATAGAGGCATGTATGACTCGATTTTTTCTGGATAGCCCTTGTATACATTATTATATATTACTCACATTGTACTGTACACATTATGGTGTTCACTTGTGTACATAATATTGTAAACTTTTACTGTACCTAATATGAGGTGCCAGAGGATTTCAGAGTGAATTCCGTAGTGTCCCATTTCAGGTCCAGAGTCTAATCCTCATGGATGAATGCTCATTTAAGTTGCCTTCTGAGTCTTCTTGAAAAGACTGAGTTCTAGTCAATTCTCCTTAACTGCACAAACTCAGAAGAATCTGACACACTAGGAATATTATCAGTTTTTAATTTAATACTTGAGGGTATCTCTGGCATAAAATAGATTATTCCTGGAATAATTTTTTATGGCATATAATACTCTTTTGGCTTCTTTTTACTTGTCAATGACTGAACAACTTATAAAAAAGGCTACTAATGCTCTAAATTAGAGCAAAGGAAATCTTAAACATTGGCTGCTTCATGGCTCATTGTTCATTCTAGAAATATACCTGTATAGATAATATAATCAACAAACATCATCTTGAGTGAAATCCCCATTCTTGGAGACAGTACTGAAGAAAATCTGGCATATGTTTTTACGGATTTTATAAACACCACGCTATTCTGTCATTGTAACACTAAATTATGGAAGACACTAAATTTAATTAAATTATATTTTATATGCTAATTACATTGCTATATCAAACCCCCTAAAATATTTTAGTAAAGACACATTTGACAAACTTTCTTAGGATGAATACTTTCGAAGAAGATTTCTCTCATCGTTGAATACTTGGGGAAGCGGGTGTCATAAATGAGGGATGTGTTAGTGTTCTAGGGCCGCTACAACAAAGTACCACATACAATGTGGCTTAATAATAATTTATTGTCTCGCAGTTCTTGAGGTTAGTAGTCTGAAATCAAGCTATCAGCAGGACTGGTTTTCTCTTAGACCTGTGTGGTAGTGCCTGCTCCACAGGTCTGCCCTGGCTTCTAGAGTTCCTTGTAGGTATTGTTCTCCCTGTTTCTTAGTGTTGTCTTTCCTCTGTGTGAACCTGTCTCTGTGTCCAAATTTTCCCTTTTACAAGGACACCAGTCATATTGGATTAGACCAGCTCTAATGATCTCATCTTGACTTGATCATCTGCAAAGGACCTGTTTTCAAATAAGGTCATTTCACAGGTACTGGTGAATAAATCTTCAACATCGTTTTGGATGTCATAATTCAACTGATAGCAAAAGGTCTATAATCTGAAAATAAAAATCACCATAAGTCTATAAGCCCCATGAATTATTATAAGAGTGATTTGTTACTCCCCCTTTCAAGGCTGATATGTGGATAAGAGGGCCTCTAAGCTATTTATTCTTATTTAGAAATGACATCAAATGAACGATAAAATCTTTCTAGTATGAATATAGTTTGAGTCATGTAATTGAAGTATTAATCAGACTGTCATAAATACAAGTATAATAGTTATAGAAAAAGCAGTAAAGGTGAATGTGGTAGCAACCAAGAATTATTAAATATATAATGCAAATCAGCTATTGTGCTGTCATTTCTTCTACATTAGTATTAAATTCTTAAAAATAAATAAGTAAAACCTGTGAGATACCTAATGTTTCCAAGTTTTTTTAGCATTTCTAAGTCTTATTTTTCAAATCTGTAAAATGGAGTCATCTGAGGCCTGAGAAAACCAAAATCCTTAACAGGTCAATGCAGAGCCTAGTGGAAAGGCAGAGACTTAGCAGTGGCAGTAGATGACAAAGCAGCTTAAGAATGATGATAAGCATATGTGAAACCATGTCTCTGACCTATAATACACTAAGAAAAAATTCTAAGAACACCTACATGCTAAGGAAATTTTAATTACTGTTATTGTTAATATTATTACCTCATTGATATACATAGTGTTCATGTCTGGATACAGTCATAGAGTTAATTTTACCCAAACTTTATTTTTGTCTTTAGTTATTAGAGTCAATAATTTCCATGGACAAAGGTAATATCACTAACCTATTTATTACATTTTGACATTCAATTCTACAAAGTCAAGACTTACAGTGCAATCTTTTTAGATAGATTATGCAATAATTAAAAGGTGACTTGAATTCACCAACTGATGCATGAGGTCTAGTGTGACAGTTTTGTACTCCAGAGGAAATTCATACCTTGTAGTTAAGTGTCATTAAACTGGACTCTTTTTATCAGAATATTGTGTGCCGGGCGATCCTTTTGTTTTGTTTTGTTATTGTTAAATTTATTGGACTGCAATCCTTTTTGATAGTTTCTTAATATGGCTCTCATTTTAACCAGCACCAATCACCATATATAAGATGTACTTGGCAGCAGAGTTCTGGAGATGGTGAGGCCAGCACCTGCTTTTAGCAGACAGAGCATCTGGAGTCTTGTGCTTTTGTTATTGGCATCTTTTTAGCATCTTTATTTTATGTCTTGTCTACTGTTATAACTGCTACTAGTCCACAGAGATTCCAACTTTCATTTGGAATGTACATTACTGTTATTTGTAAGTTTCCACTTCTTTTTAAATTCTTTTTTACTCCATTTGCAACTGTTCTAACATCAGAAAGAAAATTCACCTCTATGAACTTGGATGTTTTAGAACTTGAGAGTGTGTGAGTCTGTACAAGGAAATGTTCTGTCAGTGTTATGTAAGCTGATTTACCTTTCCTAACAAAACCTTGTATGATGGACCTTGTCAGATATGATTCCCAAAGAGATGGTTGTCAGTGATTAGGAACTAGTTCAAAGTTTTTTTATATCATGTGCTTCAAAACATTGCCAAGATGAAGTCTGATGGGGTTTTTAACTCCACCAGCTATATTTTTTCTCATTGCTGCAGTACCAAGGATAGTTATTTAATTAATCCCTTTTGTTCTTTTAACTCACTTTTCATTTTCTTTTCTTTTTTTAAATTCATTTTTATTGTTAGACTTATTGGGGTGACATCTGTTAGCAAGGATTACATAGGTTTCAGGCATACAATTCTACAGTGCATTGTCAACTTGATGTATAATAAGTTCACCACCTAAGAATCAATAAATGGGTGAATGTGTTTCAGTTATGGGCAGTTTCAAAGACCATCCTAAAAGTTGTAATGTTGGTTGATTTTACATGTTACAATTAGAAAAATCAACTCATTTAATTATTAGGGATTTAATTTTTCTTAAATATTCAACTTTATACTTTAATAAATGACTATAAATGGAATTCCATTTGATGTTTGAAAATATTAAATTCAATTTTTACCCAGGTGACAATGCAATGACTCAAGATTTGGAGTTTTGATTTTAGAAACTCCAAGCAAATATTCATTAACAATCGTTGAAAGGCCAACAGAAAATATTGTTTCAACTAATGGCTTCTCAACAGTTAATTGTTGAACTAAAATAAGTCACTTAAATATCTTAGCCTCAATGTTTGCTCATTAGCTGGCTGACTGAGTATAATTCTAAGGCCATTCATGACATTTGACCTATTGTGCAAGATTAATCTTTTCATATTCTAAAGAGAGTTCACTTCTTGTAAGTATATCTTTCCTGGAAAAATGTGGAATATTTTGGAAAACTGCCACAGAGTATTATGTACCTTTCCTATTTTTATCTTTAATTCCATTTCATTAAAAAACCTAAAGCTTTTGCATGAAATTTAGTTAATCTTTCGGACACAAACTGCTTGGAAACTAACATTAAACTGTATTTCGCTTGGGGTAATCAACATGAAAATTGATTTGCTCTATAATCTTCTTGCTATATTTTAAAATACTCTTCTCTTACACTTTAGGGGAAATAATAGTATAATGGTTTATGTTTATACTGATTTTCAAAATAAATTTGTCTGAGCCCTTAAATTATACCAGTGTGTGGACCTATACATTAATTTCTATCAGTGTGATTCAGATGCTGCCTGAGTCAGCACAATGCAAATTGCAAAAAGTAGAGTTTTCAGTTTCCCCAAAGCATTATATCTAATATAAATATTATATAGAGTAAGGATTCCTTAAATTCTCATAAATTAATAAGATTCATATTTAAAGTGTACAGAGAAGAAAATTAAGCATTTTATAGCACATTGAAATAAATGCATTCCTAAGTTGATTGATCATTGTTGTGGAAAACACATTTTCTGAAGATTGTATCAAAATTTATTACCTCAATAATTTATATTGCTTACTCACATAACTTATAAAAACATGTATGTAGAAACTGCACTATTTGACATCAGTGGTTCAGAAACTATTTTTAGAGATAATACACATCTGGATATAAAAAGCTATTTTATGAGATATAACATTAGAGTAATGCATTCATTTATTTTTATCAGGTTAAGGTTAGAATATTTCAAACTATATATTATTAGTTTCACTTTATTTACTTTAACTGTATTTTTAATTAGGGGAAAGTAAAAATAAGTAGAATTTATAGTTTAACTAGGCAATACCATGATTATTGCAGCTGAAGCAAGTATCTATTTATCTTTTGCTGAAGAATAATGTTTTTTATTGCCATACAAATATATAAATATATATGGCTAATAATTTCTGATGATGTAATATTATTATATATCAATGTTTGCACCTCAAGAGATTCTAAATTAATGAGCAGTTAAAAAAGTAAACATTCTTTTCTTTATTGACTATAAAGAAATCTCATGAAGATGATAAACTAAGCATGTAATGGTTTAATGTAAAATTAAACAGTAAACCTGAATCCAAACCTCAATGCAACAGTAGACATGTTAGAAAATGAGAAAAAGATTAACATAAATGTAGGAATTGGTACTGGATTTTCTTTCATTTGCCAGGTTAGTTAGACTGTCAAATTTGCATGCATCATCTTAAGACTCAGTTGACATTTAAGATGAATTATCAGTCTTATTCACATACAGATTTGGGAGCTAAGTACACTGAATCTAATGTCCACAAAAAAATAAAAGAAAGAAAAATATTTTGTTTTATATATATTAAATGACATTAATAGAGAAATTTGGGGTAAGAGAAATACTTTTATTAGAGTGGTAATTATATGTGTATACCCATTCATAAAAATTCAGCAATATGTGCAATGAAAACCTGAATTTCATCTTAGAGAAGTCAAACTTCAATATTTTCTTTAAAAAAGCTAAACTTTCTATGACTAATGATAAATATGGTAATTTAATTGGGTTAAGTATATTGCAAATCTGGAATCACTACTTTAAATACAATGAAGTAAGTGCTAAAGTTTTGCTAGTCTTTTTAAAACTAAACTTTTTATTTTGAGATAATTGTAGTCTCATATAGTTACAACAAATAACACAGAGACAGTCCCTGTGTTCTCTACCTGGTCTCCTCCAATGGTGGCCTCTTTCAAATCTATGAATACCTCACCAGGATATTGACCCCTTTTACACTTGACATCTTTCTTCTTTTTCTTTACCAACTTTTTAGAGGTTGTTAAGTGTTACTGATCTTGTCAAAGAATTGGCTCTTTTCAGTTGACTTTTAAAATTGTTTTTCTATTTTCAATTGTATACATTGCTTCTCTTATCTTTATTATTTTCATTTGGCTTCATGTGGTTTATTTTGTTTTTCTTTTACAATGTTCTTGAGTTAGGAACTTAGACAAGTGATTTATTTGGTAAATGGTTTCTTTCCTAATGGATACATTTAGTGCTATAAATTTTCCTTCAGCACTGTTTTAGATGTGTTTCACACATTTTAATATACTGTTTTCCTTTTTATTCAGTCCTATGTGTTTTTTAGATTTCCTTTGGGACTTCCTCTTTCACCCATGCCTCTTTAAAGGTGTGCTATTTTGCTGCAAAGTGTTTAAATAGTTTAATGTAATCTCTCTCTTATTGATTTCTATTAGATTCCATTGTTAGCTGAAAATACATTATTCTGTAAGATCACCATCCCTTTAAATTTACTGAGGTTTGTGTTAAGATCCAGAATATGGCTTAATTAAGTATTGGTTCTGTAGACACATAAAAAGAACATGCATTTTGTTGTTGGCTATATAAATGTGTCACATAAATGTCAAATGGATTCTTTTGGTTCATGGTTTTGTTGAGTGCATCTATGTATTGGCTGATAATCTTTTTAGTCCTCTCAACCATTGAGAGAAATATATTGACATCTCAATATATTTTTGTGGACTTCTCTATTTCTCTTTTTAATTCTCTCAGTTTTAGTTTCACACATTTTACATTTCCGACCAAACGTATTTTTCTGAACATTCTACCATAAATGTATATGTCCTTGTCTAATATCATGCAGATATCTTAATTTGATATGACATGTTCAGGAATTGTAAATCTGGACGCTAGAATAAAAATGTCTTAGAAGTGACAGTGACATTACATGGTTGTGTTTGCTCTGAGATCCCAAAGCAAATGATGAGAGTTTTCATCACTGAACTCAGATACGTATGCATGGTTTGAGTCAATGAATAAGTCATGCTTTTAAACTAAAAAGTGAGTCTTCTTAGATGGGGAATTCTAGTAAAGCTTTAGAAAAGATTATAAATTGCTTAATGTTTTTCTATAGGGTAAATGGAAAGAAGACCAAACAAAGAGTAATGTCATTAAAAAGGCAGTGGGAAGCAATGCTGACCTGTGGTATTGTGACAGGAGAAGAAAAGAGTATGATTAGTATTCTAAACCTTTTGGCACTTAGGATACAATTTTAAATAAGAGAATATTACACTGTTCCCATGAAACTGTTCTGACAAAATTCTTTGACATGTTTTAAGATATGTTTTTGATTAATGAGTGAAGAGGTGAAAAAAAATCACAATTCATAAAAATGAATGATCTTGTTCATTTTAGTGTGCTTCAAAGTGCTATACAAATATCTTTTGAAACAGTGTGATTCATCTCCAAACTATATATTTTAAAGTGGAAAAAACTTACCAAAAACAGCTATAGGTCATTTCACTAAATCTGGAAGAATCACATACAAATGCAAGACAACTAGTCCCTTCTTCCAATAGACTTACAATAAAATATTTTAACAAAGAAAAGAGAATAAAAGCAACATATTCACTGGGGTAAAGGATGATACTTAATGATCTTGTGCAAACATACTCTAGCTAGGGCCTTGGGAAGAGGTTTGCACTTGTTATTTTTTGGCATGCCAATCACATGTGTTTTCTATGGTTCTTCTGCTAAGGGGAGTCTGACCTCTATGTGTTGGGCAAACAGGTTTCCAGAGTCAAAACTTCAGGGCTGTCAATCATTTTAGTATCTGTCAGGCAATTAAAGAGGAAAGGAATACATTCAAGAAGATAAGAAAATGGAGAAAATACAGTGCTTCAGAAAAATAGTGAATACAGAATGCAAAACTGAAATACATTAAAGACAAAATAAACAAAACAATTGAATAAACACTAACACAAAAGCCTGAGAGAACAGCATTGAGATGGAAGCAATTTTGTTGTAAGTAGCACTGGAGTAATTATGAACACTAATGATTAGTAATGATTACTGGTCATTTTTGTTCTAAGGTATAATATAATATGTGACCATAAAGAAATATATATATTTTGTATTATTTCTGACATTTTTGAGAGAACTCAGAAAAAATTGAAGAAAACAATTAAGAAAATTAGAGTATCAAATGAGTGGATCGATAATACAGGATAAAAAAGGGAAGAATTATTACAAGTTCAAAATCATAAGTAATTTAATACAGCGTAACAGCCTCGATTATAATGTAAAATGTGAATGAAATAAATACAATGAGATTAATATGATTTGTATAGTTGTGATGCTAGAAAGGATTTTTAGCAGCAAACAATGAAAGTATACTTCCAACAAATTATATTAGCTGCTCAGCCTATGAGTTTTGAAACAGAAAATAAATCATTGTTTTGTAAACATGTTGAGGATGCTGAAACTACATACTTTCCACTGTTATTGAAACAAATGCTAGTCATTTCAGCAAAATGGTCAATTGTGAATTCAATAAATTCAATATTAACTATTATTAATTCTAATAATTTTATAATAACATACTAATAAAGTCTAAATTTAAAAAAATGAAAAATGAGCCCACATTATACAAAAACAAGTTTGCCTTATTGTTGTGAACTGGGATAAAACAAAAATGGGTGGATGAAATTTTGTTTTCGTCAGCACTATAACTGCCATTAAATTAAAAAAATAATTAAAGTATATAATGTCTGTATCAATGAAGCAAGTAAGAGACTAAATAATTGAAAATGTTATTTTTTATGCTGACTAAGTTTATAAAGGAGATAAAGTAGCTTAGACTAATAGCAAAAATATTATGACACAAAAGAACACAATTGATAAATACACGGAGAGAAAATTATATCAACAACCTTAATGAGAAGGACTTATAAAACATTATTTCTTATTTCTCAGCCATCAAAACAGTGAGAGGACTAAGATGAATAACGTATCTCACATTATCCAGATAGTAGAGTGTTTTTCTTTGTCTAAGAACTCAGATGGATATTGTCACTTTAACTCATTCCCTAAACCTCTTGAATTTCCCTTTTCTTTTAGCTTCAGAATTAATTTGAGTAAATTTTATATTACATTTTTTATTTCATGATTTTGGCTATATCCTAAATATTTTTATTATACTTTTCTAAAACTTTAAAGTATTTGTTTTTGTTCTATTTCTGGGCTTCTCAAACTGTCATGTGGTTGAAACCAAAAATTCCAGTAGATTCTTAGTATTAAATATAGATGTCATTGTCATGCAGTTGAGTCAAAAAGCACTAGTAGATTGTTAAAATTAAGATATAGGTTGGTGACTTTATACTGAACCTGCAGTGTGCATTTGAAACATCCAATGGATATCTTCCCAATAGATTTCAGGTTAGTTTGAACCTACAAAACTTTTTACTGTTTTCATGACCAATTTTAATATATTCTTATTGACATATATCAGCAGTGGTCTGCTACCTAAACTATGTGTGAGAAAGGATGCTTTTTTTTAAATTTACTTCCAGGTTTTTATAGACACTTGTATAAAATGCAGTAAATTTGCTCTGGCAAAGCCAAATTTTTGTAAATACTACCTCATTATTTAGTCTCCATTTCTATCTTTATATTCTTGTAGGTCATTAACTAATAGTTTTCAGACTTTGAAAGCTGACATCAATGTGTGAACCACATTTGAATAGTATTAGGTAAAACAATGAGACAGTTTCATAAATAAAAAGTGATAAAAATAATTTCCTTTCTACAAAAGCAGTTTTTGAAGGCAAGTGTAAATGAGTAATAAGACTGATGTAATCATACTATAGGAAGTCATTGTCACTCTCTCAAGTCACCCTGCATATTTCTAGGGAATCCCTCTCTTGAAAGCTTTGATCTGTTAGGTAATGGTTTCACAAGCAACCCCCTTAGATCCAACCAGTTTTCTATTCTTCACGGTTGTTAAACATTAACTCTCAGTTTTCCAACCCTTAGGAATAACCCCTTTGCAGCCCAAATAATAATTAAGTACTTTTAATGTGATAGAAAATTCATTAATGGTATATATTTCCTTAAACTGCCTTTCTCAATATATTGAATTATTTCTTCCCCTGTAATAAAAACCCAAATAAGACAGGAAGACATATGTCTATTCTTATTCACCCTTGAAACCAAACCACCTAACAAAGTTTGTAGCGTGTGGCCGAGCCTACCAAACAAGTGGTACAAAGGATCAGGCTCAGAGAGGACACTGACAGGATCAGAAGGAAAAATACATATTTTCAATAAATAATATTAAATGTATGATGGAAAATTTCAATCTAATGATAAAAATCTAAAAATTGTAATGTCTGTTCAAAATTCAAAAGAAAAACTAAAACTTATAGTTGAGGTCTCAACAATCAAAAATGAGAAAATTTAAAATAATTATTTGACTATTTAAAAATCCCTGGCCTCTAAAACATTAGGAATATTTTCCTTTACATGGACCAAGAAAATTAACATTGAAATAATAATAAAAAGTATAACCCAAGTGGTATATCTGCTCTTGAAGGAGAAAAATTTTGATTTATGTCTCATCACGATCACTACAGGAATTCAAACTTGAAACATTTAAAATTCATATCATGAAAATAATATTTATCTCCCTGCCGAGAATTACTGAAGAAATTGGTTTTAAGAATATGTTCTATTTTGGGTCATACTTGGCCATGGCACTACAAGTACAGTCAAAGATTCCTTAGGTCCATATTCAAACGTCTTACACCTAACTAAAATTGCTTTTCCAGCTATCCTCATTTCCATCTCTCAGAATCTCCAAGACCAAACATAGCATCTCATAATAGGAGCTCAGAAACAGAATGAGTGTGGGATGTTTTCTTTCTATGTCCTCCTCAGCTTCACTTGAGTAAATTGAAGCAGCTCGTTTATTTATGAGAACGAAACACACACATACACACAACTGAACCTGCACATTCCTGTTGTAACCCTCACTATGTTGGACCTTATTGGTGAGACCAAAATGGTGACATCAAATACTACTTTTTCTCATAATAATACTTTATGCATAGGAAGTAAAAAGCATTTTATGCCCATTATTCTACTTAATTTTTAATAAGCTATGAGATGGATATTGCACTCACAATTTACAAGAAATTGAGGCCCAGATGAACAAAATGACGTACATAATGCCACCAAGCTGATAAATTGGCCAGATGTGCTGCCAAATTTAGCCCACAATGAAATGTTTCTTCTATAACATCAGTGTTCTCTTTCAATAATGGTGAAAAAAATGTCTAATTATAAGAATATAACAGAAACACATTAGGCATAATTTTGAGACATAAAATCATGGAATTTAATTTCAAATCCAAGTTAGGGGGTCATGAAGATTCGTTATAGCTGCACCATTTCTGACCAATACCCATAGCCAAAGTTGTAAACAAGTGAAAATTTTACTTCTTGCCTCAAACTTTCTCTGTCTCAGTCATCTAGAGCCTCACCCTCATGACTGACTACTCGGAATCCCTACAAGAACAACTCACGTGTGCCACCGTGGGCTGAAGATGATTTTAATTAAGCTACCATTTCCAGAACATGATTTTACGATACTCTTGTTTGTTCTTCTAATATAATGAGATTATTTATTCATCATATGGAAATTCTATGTTGAAATAAAACACTAATTAGAAGCTAGGAATATTAATACCTATTAATACCTATATATTAATAGGACATTTGTTCAATCTTATAAATGCATTCATCTCTAATTCAATCTCTAGATACGTTAATTTTCACAGGAAATATCTATCTTAAAGCAAGTCTTCTAGAAATAATGTGTTTTCTCATGTTAGTATAACTGCACCATTTGTGTGTGTGTGTGTGTGTGTGTGTGTGTGTGTGTGTGTGTGTTTGTGTGTGTGTGTGTGTTTTAATGAGAAGGTCTGGTCTAAAGTCATCTCCTATGCTAACTCTATGGACATGCTATGTAATCTCCTGAATAATGTTAAAATAGTAACTGAAATTGCCTTCCCTAAATCATACAGGCTTTTCTGTTTATTATATGGTTTATTGGAAAGTTCTTTGCAAACTGTGAACATGTAAGCATGTTTCCATTATTACAAAAAAGTCATTGTAATGATGAAGTTTTCTTATATTGAAGCAAGTCAGGAAAGGATGTAGTTTGTCACCCATAGCAATTCCAAGTCCGGTGCACTACACTGGCCAGTATATATTCACTCAGTTCACTTATTCTCTGCACAATGCAGTGTGAGTAAATTCATGCACTCTTTCTTTTTTTTTTTTTTTCTTTTTGGTATGTGGGTAGCTCCCTGGCTGGGAATCGAACCCAGGCCGCAGCGCTGACAGTGCCAGCGCCGAAGCCTTAAGCCACTACACCACCAGGGAGCTCCACTCTTTCATTTCTTTCAAAGATTGGAAGCAATTAATCTGAGCTTTTTTTTTCTCTCTTACCTATTCTCCAAGAAAAATCTAAAAACACATGATATACCTCTAACAAATTCACCTTCCTCTTAAGTAGGTGTTCAAAAGCACTGAGCCTGGAGCTGAATCAAAGGAAGTAAAATTCCATGGAACATACCAATTAATTTCTTTACACTAATTTCCTTGTTTAGTAGAGTGATATGATTTCTGTCACAGCATGGACATTTTCTTGACTCGGTAATGTTTTATTTATTTTATCTTTACTATTGTCAGGAGCTAGAAGAGTTTAATTTAGTTTTACTCAGATATATATTCAAAAGTATTCCATATATTGAAATAGTTATCTTATTGGCTCATTCCTGTTTCTCAATGTTTTTCTGTATATCTCTTGCAGTTAGGAAAGTATAATGTACTAATTGTACTTCTGTAAACACTCATATTCAGTTGTAATAAACCAATTTTCTATTCATTTAAAGACATGGCCAATGTAATTTCGGTTCTTAGGTGGTTGAAAACTTGGATCTGTGTTTAAATGAATCATGAAAAATAGTGAAGCATTATTGAATGCTGTCTTTTTAATTAATATCAAAGGGCCCAGTGAATCAAGTATTAAACTTTTTTGAAATTCACTGAAATTATAGAAAATTTCTACTTCAGACATTGCATAAACACTCTTCTATTAATAAAAAATAATTAAAGTAGTAGGATAATTTTGTAAAATCTTTAAGTGCCCCATTAAGTACAATTTTCCAAAATATTGTTAAATTAGCTAAGAAATTATAGTAATGATTTTCTTGAAGTACATTCCCAATTTCGAGTGTCTACTATAATCACCATTTCTGAAACAATAATTTCTAAGTAGGTTTTCAATTATATTAAATCTTCCAATTTGAATTTTATGATTACAATTTCTTATGTGTTGCATTGTAACATTTGTTATAAAGTATTTCAAATATTATCATGCATTTATTTACCTACCTTTTCATGGACTAATTAGTATGTACTCCCTCCATTTCCAAAAAGTGCCTTATGGTACAAAACTTTTAAGCTTATTGATATGCTGTTATAGTACATTAATTATATTTTATGCTTGTGCCTATAACATTGGTTTAAGGTGGCATGTCATACCTTTTTTCTGCTGTCCATAAACTAAGTCCTTTTTTAAATCCATGACTCAATACATTGGAGGTGATTTATAAGTTTATAATATAATATGTGAGGTAATAATGGCCTTTTTAGTTGCCTAAATTTACCCCAGGCAGGTTTCAAAGCGTAACAGTTAAAAATACATACATCTCACACTAGACTTACCCAATCAGAATCTCTGAGGATGGGACTGAGGAATCCAATACAGTCGAGGGCCAACTTGTCCAACCCACTGCCCACAGGTCACATGCACCCAGGATGGCTTTGATTGCAGCCCAGCACAAATTCGTAAACTTTCTTAACACATTACAAAAATTATGCACAGACCCCCCCCTTTTTTTAGCACATCAACTATCTTTAGCACTAGTTTATTTTATGTGTGTGGCCCAAGGCAATTCTTCTTCTTCCAGTATGGCCCAGGGAAACCAAAAGATCAATACCCCTGTTCTACGGACCTTGTATACACACTCAAATGTGAGAAGTACTGATTTAAGATCACAAGGACCAGAGTGTCACAAATAAATGACATATTTAAACTAAATAACAGCAAATAAGAAACTGATAATAGATCAGGAAGATAAAATTTAGACATTTTTAAGGATTTCTCTTCATGTGTCTGTGACATGCTGTTTTTTTTTTTAATCTTTTAAAATTCACGTACACATCCCACTAAATGTCTAAGATTGCAAACATTTATCTGATATTAAAAATAACAACCTTAGGGACCCAACTGTTGTGAAATATATAAATTCAAATCATGTTAATTTTTTTCATGAGTTATGAATTGACGAAAAAGACTAGATTAAATGTTTGTCTTACTAGAGATGAATAGATGATGTGTTCACTCATTTAACACAGTTTCATCTTAAATTTACCAAACCCTAGGAGTCAGATATGCCAGCAAACAAAACACCCAATAAAATGACTCTTTTCCCTAGGGTTTATTGTCTATGTTAAAGATATATGTGTGACTGGAGTTATAAGACTGATTCTGTGATTAGTATGCAGGTGTGTTCTCATAGGGTTGCAGAGAACAATTAACTAGATGAATACAAAAATAAAATAAGGAAGGCAGAGAGAGGTACAGTGGACATTGTCTTTAGAACATTTAGCAATTTTTAGACTGCATGAAATCTAAGGAATGAACATCACTAACATCATAATGTAATGATAGCCAAAGATCCAACACATGTTACCCTGTACTCCTAAAACATCCACTTAGCTTGAACAATATTATTGCATTCAACAGGATCCATTACAATAATTCACATATGATGGGAGTCTTAAAAGAAAATAAGAAAAAAACCTCTATTTTAAAATACAAATAGCTGACAGATTTAAAAGCAACAAATTTTTCACATTTAGTGAATAGACAACTAAACATATGAGATCTCTCCTGAAAGTATCCAGCCATGTAATATGAAAAATAGAGGCATTTATGACTGGATTGTTTTCTGGAGAGCCCTCAGACATTATTAAGCTTAAAAAGTAAGGGTAACTTTGAGATATGAGAGGTGAGCTATTGTTGCCTACTCAAACTGTGTTCTGGATTTCCTTCAAATTATCTGTACCCCTTAAAATCTGTACAAAGTAAAAATACTTACTAGATAGTCTAAGCAATATTATAGACACATATTTTTATGTTATTATATTGCTCTGGTCAATGATAGTATCTCTTGCTACCTTATCAACTTGAGGAAACTTAAAAGATAAGAATGCTAAAGTTAAAATGGTAAGAATCAATCATAAGAATTTACTATTAATAGAGTTTGGTCAAATTAAAAAAAATTATTACATTTATTGGGCTGAAATATTTAATGTATTGATTTTATGCAAAACATAATAATTCTAAAATTATCTTAAAATTCTAAAGTAAAGTTTGACTTGTACAGTTTATAGTAAGAACTTAACATATGTTTTAAATACTATTTTTGTTAGTATTTTGCTTTTCTCGTGTAATGCACCTGATTCAATGCTACTCAAATAATAATTTACATGGTAAAAATAAAATATTTCTTATTTGTAGTCCATATTGATCAAGTTTCCAATGTCAAATACTCTTTAAATTAACTGTTTTAATTAAAATTATGTCATCCTTGTAGTTGTAGCTGAGTATTTTGATACCTTGTCATCTGTTGCATCTTTATTGACTTTGTTAATATGCAGCATAAGTACATATTGAATACATTATCACTTGTGAGAAATTTCCACCATGGTTGGCTGTAATATTTGATTTAAATGAATAGCTCAAGAAAATGAGGCTGAGTAAAAGGTTAGGTTACTCATTAAGATGTTCACTGTTGTGCACTTCTTTAAAGGTAATGCAGGGTGTGTGTTTTTACCTCATGACTAGGTGACTTATTTAAATGAAACAGCTGCAAAAGGCAGGGCCTGGCAGCATTTATTCTGTGATTAACTATCTAAATTTGAAATGCAATTCATTTTAATATTTTACAACTTATTTATCCATATGAATTAGACATTCATATGTGCACATCCCCAGCTATCCAAAGGGAAACAGTCATAATTATAATTGCTGTTTATTGAATACAAACTATGTGCCAGGTTCTCTACTACATGCTTTATATAATTTTTATTCCTAAAAAAAGAATACATGGTGATATGAGCTATTGTTTGAGTTTTACAGAAGAGGAAACCAAGGCTCAGGTCCTCAGTATTAAGAGTCAAGATTTGAGTCCAGGTCTATGAAATCACAGCCCATGATATTCTTTTCATCACTACTTCTCAGTGTCGATTACAATTTGATAACACCATGCAGTGCCTGTCCTCCTATTCTGTAAGTAGATTTTTGAATGTCAACTCTAAGCTCAACACCTTGGTAATAAGGTTGTACATACAGTTGTAAACAAGAGATGGATGCCCCTGCCTTTGAGGAGAGTACAGTCTTTCTACTCATCGTTCTCTTCCCATGTCTGCACTTCCCTCTGTAAACCTCGCTTCTCTGAACCTCTCCTTAAGAGACACTCTATAATTGAAATATCTGCTGGCTCTCCTTTTCTGAGATTACATAGGAATGTTTGGGGGAATGTTTGGACTAGAAGGAGACCACATTTCTAAGACTTGGTTGAATTATTGTGTTTCATTGAATATGTTTATATACAATTCTTTAATTCTACAATGCCACTAACAATAGTACTTACTCATGAGACAAATATTTAATGAGAATTATGTGCTAGACATTTTATTAAATGGTGGGTATACCATTGTCTATAATGTTGTTTTATATCTATACATATCTCATGACCTCAGAAAGTTTAGATTTTGGGGAAAAGTAATTTAAGAAATCTACAATTACTCTTACATTAACTTGGATTTTATACTGTGGGTAGCAAAGTGAAGTATTACATTCTCCATCTTCCCTTGGTTATGTCATTAGAGACTTGTTCTTGGTTTCAGTATAATTAGGCATTATGTGTAATGAACCAAAAATTTCTTAATTGAAGTAAGACCAGGTTAAGAATGTCTCTAAGTAACAGAAGGCTAATGTATTTTATATGTCTTATAAAACAATTGTTTCTATGACAATATTCATACAAACATTTTTAATGGTTTTTTGAGCAGTGTTTTAAGGAAGAGAGTCCTTTTACTTAAAATTTAGTTGGAATAGCATATAAGAAATTTGAATTATATTTTCATGTATAGTAGGTCTATGTTATGATGGCTTCATACCTCTTTAATTTATATTTATGATCTAATGTTAATTAACATTTTATGATACTAAAAGGAGATGTATTACAGCTGGAAACACAGAACTAATTGTATGGGGTCTTTGTCCTAATTCTGAATTCACTACTACTACATAGCTGGGTAATGTTGGGCAGCTCTCTTAAATTTCCTCAATATTTTTATCTATAAAATATGACAAATGTGCTTAAAGTTTAGTTTTAAATTAGGTATGGCAAATGATTAAGAAGCCCGTGACAACACATAGAATTGATCCTGTTTTTTTCCAAGATGCTATACTTACGCTATGCTAAGAAACAATGTTCTTCTTCTCATGGAATTTATACACTAGATGCAGAAAATAATGATGAGATAAAATTTTCTGGAAAATAATTTCAGCGATGTGTGCCATGGGGCAAAAAGAAAAACTGGTAAGAAAATGACCATCATGGAGTATGTGAGGATCCCAAACAGATCCTCTGTGAGACAGAGATTACTTATTTCTGTGTAGGAAGAAGGAACCAGCCTTGCAAAGACGTGCAGGCAGAAGGAAATGCAGAAACTGAGGCAAAGCTTTCATTGCAGAAGGCACAACTTTGCTATGTTCAAGGAGGAGAAGGAAGATAGCCAGCTGTAGCTTATATGGCAAGGGGCAGATCTGTGCAAGATAGGATGATACAAACAGCTGATGGGTTCTTTGCCATGACTAAACAGACAGCTCTTTACATAAAGGTAAATATCACAAAGGTGATGTAGGCTGCTCATTATCCAAACTTGCTTGCATCCAAAGTTACCTGCTTAGCTCTGTTGAAAACAAAAATCTTACTGAAATGCTAGTGATTAAGATAGTGTTCTAAAAATAATATTGAGAATGTTCTAATGTATTAAGAAGTAAATTTATTGCCAACTTAATACTTAACATTGTAAGTAGCAACTACTTGATATATACCACAGCTGTGCAGCACAATATGGTTGGAAATCACAGACATGTTAATCAGTCATTTTAAGGCTTTAATATGGTCACACATACAGAATCATAAAGCCTAATTATTTCAACATTTTTATCATATTTAATTCTATACTTCATCTGTTTTTAAATGTACAAATCAGCTATAATATGGCAAGCATGATTCTCAACATCAGGGTATGTTACAACTTGGTCTGCCCGCCACATTTGATGTTCTGTAAAAGAGGGTGTATTAGTTAAATAACCAATAATGTGTGCATTGAGGTAGATAGAAACAGTTCGCAAGTCAAAAAAATTTTTTTCTTATCTGATTGTATGTAATTCTATGGGTTCATTTTTAGTTTAACTCTTAATGCACTATGTGTGA
Organism: Lyroderma lyra; assembly: GCA_004026885.1. Taxonomy (NCBI): domain Eukaryota; kingdom Metazoa; phylum Chordata; class Mammalia; order Chiroptera; family Megadermatidae; genus Lyroderma; species Lyroderma lyra. The sequence goes on from PVJL010008975.1 coordinate 30,797, forward strand.
GAAAAGAATAGTTTCATGGTGAGGTTACCTAAAGCAATGACTCACATCATAGTGAAATAACTTGTAACGCTTAACATGTTCAGCCAAACTACATTTTATCTGTCAGCCTCCAATCAGAAAAACTGAATCTATGCCATGTACTTCAACAGAGGGAATTTAACATGGGGAACTAATTACAGATGAGTTAGGGGAATGAGGCAGCTCAGAGTTGACACTTGCAAGCAGCCCACATCAAGTCTAGGGCTGGTGAGAAGGAAAGGAAATGTTAGTGCTAGTGTTCAGGAACCAGTGCCATTCTGAAGGAGCAAGGAAAATCAGGCCACTTGAGGGTTTAGGTAGCTGGGTCTACCAGGCTTGACCTTGAAACCCTGGAGAGGAGACCACCTGGCTTGATCTGCAGACCTGAGGATTTAAACCACTGCCAAAGTTTCCATATGACTTTCATCACGCCCTCCAGTCTCACATCCATGCCGCCCATTGGCCAAAACTAGTTCAAAAGTCTGAGCAAAGAAATTTAGACAATGTCATTTTCAGGGTTCAGATCCTTGAGATATGAGCAGAGTAAGGTGAAAGCAAGACATAGATCTGAGAGCAAACAGGAAAGTGACTGGTACTATGTCAGTTATAACAACTTACATTCAGGATTGGAGAAAGGACTAGCCAGAATATCTGTATTTACTTTCACAACAAAAATCAAATATCCTCATGGATTCTCATTGTGCCAAACCAGAAAGACTTTTTCTAATACTTAAAGAAAAATAGTACAACACATCATTTGAAATGACAACCTGAGGTCTGAGTTTTCTCACCTAATTTGAAAATCTAAATGTCGTTTATATTGTTAGACTTATTGGGGTGACATCTGTTAGCAAGGATTACATAGGTTTCAGGCATACAATTCTACAATAAACATGAATTAAAAAAATAAATGTCATTTAAATCATTTACTATTATTTATGAGTGTGAAAAAAATTTCAGATATTGTTTGAATCTCCTTTTTTTCTTCCTCCACCTACCACTTCCAATGTTCATAAATGCCTAGATACTATAAAATACAGTTTCCTTTTGAGAGGATGTGTTACAATTACACTAATGCTCATATTTTATAAAAATGGATATTTACTTAGCATGTATAAGGTACATTTATTTAGTACAGTATAATGTTAAAGATTGTCTTGTATAGTTAACAAACAGTGAGCACTGAGGAAGTTTTATGTGCTTAAAAAAAGAAAATTGGGCTAGGTAAATGTTGATAGATGGGGTGTTTACAGTTAAGTTTAAGTGTATGATTGTTTATCATGAGAGTGAAGATAAAAATTGAGCTAAAAGTAATTCATCTCCACCTCAAGCATCACCCTGCCTTTAATCTCATATTGTCTATTCTCTCTCCTTCATGATACTCCACAACATCGTTTATTAATCTCCCACCCATCTTCTCTATCTCTTTGTGTCTTTCTCTTTGAGATTTATGTATGGCACATATTCTGTTACCAGGGTACTCATTTCTCCTTCTTTAAATTCCTATCTGATCATTTTTAAAAATATTTCTTGAAAGAATATTTGTGGGATTTTGATGAAAATTGCATTAAATCTGTATATTGCTTTGGGCTGTTTTAACAATGTTAAGTCTTCCGATCCATGAACATGGAATATCTTTCCATTTCTTTGTGTCCTCTTCAATTTATTTTAATAGTGTCTTACAGTTTTCAGTGTCTAAGTCTTTCATGTTCTTTGTTAAGTTAATTCCTTGGTATTTTATTCATTTTGTTGCAGGTGCAAAAGGAATTGATTTTCTCATTTATTTTTCTAAAGTTTCATTGTTGGCATATAAAAATGCAGTTGATTTTTGTACATTGATTTTTGTATCCTGCAAATTGGCTGTACTCATTAATCATTTCTAATAGTTTTCTGGTGGAGTCCTTGGAATTTTCTATATAAAGACTCATGTCATCTGCAAATATTAATAGTGCTTCTCCTACATAGAAACCGAAATGTTCCTAATATGCCTGATGATTTTTAAAGCTCTGAGGATTAAAAGTACATAATCTACAGGTTTAGCAGCTTTTCACTCCAGTTTAAACAATTCTTTAAACAAATAGTTAACATTAATATTGTATGTATTTATTTTTTATTATACTTGAGTAATGCACAGACCTCCTTTGGGGGGAAATAGCAGTTTGATAAATATTGAATTAGGAAATTAAGTTTTTCTATAGAAACTTAGATGAATAACTTGTAATTATAATTTATCACTGCAAATATGTTTTATAATTGTAAATCTACATTATTTACACAGTATAACATCATTTAGAAAAGAAGTTTTTGTAGAAATTCTCAGACCACCAAAGAAAAGTTCATTAGGCTCCAAATACTGGCTCTCTTCCTAATCAGTAAAAGAATATACTCTGTACTTGAGAACAAGAGTGTTTTTCATAAGATTTGCATTTTTTAATATATATTCCTTCCAATCTCTTGAAAAAAAATTAGGCAATATGAGAAGAAAAATGCTTTTCATCTACTATGAGCTAGGTGTTTTACTTATTTGATGGATAATGAAAAGAAATATAAGAAATAGTAATTACCATCACATTATCACAGGCAAAATTAATCTGGGACAGTTACTTGTAGGTGTGAAATGAGATTTCTCTTGAATTACTTGGATTGGTGGAATGGAAAGAAGACTATGCCAGGTTCATTAACAATAGAGAGAAATCAGTGTGTAGAGCGGTACTGGCATGCTTGCTGAAGCATTGATTTTCAAATCATGTTTTCAAATCACTGACTGCCAGGACTTCAGATATAATGCAATTGTGTGGTTGGATTCTCATTATTAGAAAAATATTTTACACAACAAAACAGAAACATAATCACCACATACACTTATGTATATTTAATTACATAATTAATTTGAAATCTTTGAAAATCAGCAAACGAATTAACTTCTGCTGCCAGGCTAACTCATTGGTGCAGTCTATTTTTTCAGTTCTGTATATATAACTTACTTTTCTGTAAGTAAGATACCGATTAGGAAATTGTACCTTTGCACTTTAAAAATTATAGATGTGAGAGTGAGCACTCATAAATAACTGCACAAGATAGCACAAGTGTGACGTGTTGGATTACAACATGCAAGGTTCATTTATCCAGAACAAGGTAGGTTGCATAATAATATAAATCTCATGGAATAAAACAAGTTAATATGATTATTTAAATAATGTTTCTAACATAATATATGTAATTTTGCTTGGAATGAAGATCCACTATGATCCAGAAATTCCACTTATAGACATCTACCAAAGATAAATGCACATACATGTCCACACAAAAACTTGTATATGCATGTTTATAATAGTGTTATTCATAATAGCCAAAATATGGAGCAATTGAAACATTTATTATCAGACAAAAGAATACACAAAATGTTGTATATCCGTACAATGGAATATAATTTTATAATAAAAAGAATGAAGTGCTGACCTATGCCATTACATGGATGTAACATCTCTAAAACATTATGCTAAGGGAAAGAAATTAGTCACAGAGTGCCCTGCATTATATGGTACCATTTGTAGGAAAAGTCCTGAATAGGCAAATATATAGAGATATACAGGAGATTAGTGATTGTCTATAGCTGGTTGATGGAGGGGTATGGGGGCTGGAGAGGTTGTGTCAGAACCAGGTAGGAGAAATGAGAATCAGTATCCTAGGGGTACAGAGTTTCCACATGGCATAATGGTAATGTTCTAAATTAAACTTGACTAACCTATGACCTGAGGGCCACATGTGGCCCAGCACAAATTCATAAACTTTCTTAAAACATGAGATTTTTTTTGTGACCATTTTTTTTTCTTTTTAGCTTCTCAGCTATTGTTAGTGTTTGTTAGTATTTTATGGGTGGCCCAAGACTCTTCTTCTTCTTCTAGTGTGGCCCAGGGAAGTGAAAAGTTTGAACACCTCTGTTCTAAAATTTGATTATGTTGATGATTGTACAACTCTGTAAATATACTAAAAAATGTTGCATATCATATGATCATAAATCAATAATCTGTTAAAATTAAATTATTAGTTTGTTAGTACTTGCAAGACCCTAAGAAATGTAAAACATAACACCAATTAATTAAATAATTTGATTAAATTCAAAACATGATGATCGGTTCTGAAGAGTTTAAAAGCCACTAATAAAATTATTGGCTTTTATATACAAGTGGCTCATTATACAGTTAAAATAAGGACACATAACTTTGAATTTACAAAGTTCTGAAAAATTTATTTTATAATGTCTCCATAAAGAAGAGTCATTCTAACTTCTAGATAGAAATACTAAGAAAAAAAATTCTTCATATTAATAAATCATGTGTTATGTGAAAAAGGACCTGTATATCTAGAGCATAAATGAAGCAACCCATGACAAAGATGTTAAAAAAAAAATCTAGCTTGTCAAGTTCAATCAAGCATCACTGGACAAATGCATTGTGGGCCCCATTTAAAAGTAGGTGGATGCCAAGCCTGATGGAATTCTGCCATTATAGTAGAAAGTTGGTAAAAAAGTGAATGAATTCTGCTTTAACAATCATCTAAACAGTTATAATCACATATTATTTTATAATAAAAATAAGTATTGTATAAAAATCTCATCAAAATGACATTCAAAGAAGTCTGATACATAACCAGTAAACAATATAATGAAATATTTATTGTCAAAACAATTTTAATTTTTGAAATACTATTTTGCTCCTCCAAAGCAATGATAATGTCATTTCATATCTCAAAACAATAATGATTAAATTCAGTTTCTGCACCCAACAGGTATGGGAAACAGAAGCTTAAGGAAAAAAAAAATTGTTCTTTTAGAAGTAGTTAATAATCACAAGTAAACACTTCAGTTTTATAGAAATAAATATTCAAATTTACAATTTAAATTATTTATTTATTTCAATAAGCACTTGTACTTGTTGAAAGGAAGTTCCACAATTGATGGCTAACACCTAGCATATACTAAATGGTCCTAAACTAGATCTTTCATGATAAAAGTGAAAGAAACAGTATTGGGTTCACATCTGGGAGGAAAAGATATGTAGATGACAGAGAACTAAACAATATTTGGGGCACTTTAAAGATATGACTTTATGTAATCCAAAAGCAATTTTAAAGGGTAATTTTATTCTCATTTAAAAGATGAGAAAATTGGGACTTAGACTCTTAAAACATTCAAATAGCTTGCACACCTTTACACAGTTAAGAGAAGCAGGTCGTCAGACTACAATACTCTTGTCCTTTCACTACACTCCACGGTTTCCTCAGTCACAGAAAACCCTGACCACTTGATGTCAACTGAAGGGCACAAAAAGCTCTCACTTGACTTGATAGTCGGAACCATTAACTTAAATAGACATTCTTAGAAGAAGATGATTTCTTAGATCAAAGGAATATATCAAATTGTCTGCCAGTAGTTAGAAAGGAAGACTCAGGAATGAAGTATAGGGTGAGCATGTTTTGATGAAGATGAAGTGAGAAATAAGTGTCCGAGGCTCTGCTCAGGGTTGACGACTCTGAATGAAGTGCCCCTGTGAAGGACCTTTGATGAGCCAGTTAAAGATGCTGATGACATATAGTGAAGACAGTAACTGAACTGGTAAGCTCCTTTGGTGTCTTAAGGATTTATTTGAATACCAAAGAATTTTATGTGTCCTACATATTCAATCACTAGGAGAAATTATGAGCATTTTTAATATAGATGATAATAATATATACTCATCTCAACTCCTAAATTGGAGAGAATAATGTTATATTTTATATGCTAAAATATTTCTTATATACAATAATATTGCAGGCTTTGAATATCAGGAAATAGGTCATTGTTTCTATTCTTTAAATTAAATTTAAATAAATACTATCCCAGCTTGATTAGAAATATTATACATCAATGCAAAAGAAAAGTAATTATTTCTGTGAAGTCATTACTTCCACCATTTATAGTAGTAAATACCTATTAGAAATAGTAATAGCTACTTGAATTAGGAATAAAAGAAAACAAAAAATGAACATTTTTTTGCAGTTCGACCTACTTATAAATGATCTAAATTTAATTCTCATACCTTCTATTGTACTAGAACTATTATTATATTCTAATATTACCAGCTTCTGTTATCAACTTTAAAAATATTATAGCTTTCCACATTTCTAACATATCTTAATAAGAAGTGAGGAATAAAAATCTCTCTGGGAGAAAAAAAGAGTCAGTCAAAATTTTGTACCTCCCATTAGACAACACAAAAGCCCAGGGATTTATTTATTCTGAATATGAAAGTTTTATATTGAAAGAAAACACTAAATAGAAGCTTGGTAAAATTGCTCAGTCTTATATATTCACTCACCTCTAATTTCTAGATAAGAATGAGGATAGGTAACATTCTCATTTTAAAGATGAGAAAATTGAATCTCACAAAGTTCAAATAACTGTGTTATATTTATCAGCAACTTCTTTTGGGTCCCTTCCATATATTATCATTAATTCTTGACAATTTTGTAATGAAGGATAAGGGTGACCCTGTTACCAATGAAGGAACTGCTTCCCAAAGTGATTAAGCAAATTTCAGTTGGTTGAAGCATGAACTCTCTGCAATATACCAGTCTATTCCTCTGGCTCACTTCAAATAGCACAATATTGCTCTTTATTTCCTTCCAGAATTTCCTCAGGGGTCGTATTTTATCTTGAGCTTAAGAAAAGAGACAGGAAGACCACAGTCAACCTAAAGCTCACCATTGTGTAATTTCACTCACCTGAGCTCAAAAATAGGCCCCTCAAAGCCGCCTGATTGTGAAAATGACTGTTAGAAAAACTGAGTAATTTGAAAGGAGAACGTATCTGTCAGTCATTATATTACCTATCAGCTACTCTCAATGAAGTATGTAGTGAGAATGGAGGCTTTGCTATCTTGGCGACTCTTCAATATTCTTAACATCAAGAAAAGAGCCTAGTAACGAGTAAGAAAGTTCTTAATAGGTATACATTGAATATTGAATGAATAAATAGATGTGACTGTATTAGAAGGCAGAGGGAATAGGCCGGGTAATATTTCCAAGTCCTCCAAACTGATCTCACCACTGTCCACAATTTGCTATAAGATAGGGATTGCATTGAATCATTTGCTCAGTTATCACTCCCATTTTCTTAAGGGTTGTCAAAGGTTAGATACAACAGTAAGAAGTCAGACCAATTATGGGAAACATTATAAGTATATCTACATGTTATGTTCAGAAAATGCGTCCATTTGGAGTACTTTTCTTACACTCCAAAAGCATATTGCTAAAAGAATAAGCAGAGAGCAAGTTATTCATGAGTGACTTATATTCGCTCCATTACTCTTTAGGTCTAGCTGGAAGATAAACTTATTTGATATTTCTACCTGTATTGATAGCTCCTCATTTGGACATTATGCACCAGATATCACCCACTTGCTCCTGTAAGTCCACTATCCACCCTTCTCCCTGATATTTACTTTGGGCTCATTTCTCTCTGATAATTAATTGGTGGTATTCAACCAATGGATAGCTTTGTTAGGCTAGCACCAGAAGTGAGGAAAACGAGGTCAGGATATTTTGCAGTATTTATTCCTTTGGCCATCTCCTGGTCACCACTGGATGATGGCTGTGTTCTGTGCTGAAGATCAATGATTCTCTCAATATTATCCTTTCTATACAGTGCTTTCCTTCTGGATTTGTGTAACAGGCCCCTCTCCCTGTCCCTGTGGACCTGAGGGTTTCACTTTATTAACTAAGGTACTGCAATGTCCCCAATCTTATGGAAAATAAGCCTTTGTAAAGCATCCACTCTTTGCAATAGGAATTTTCCTCAAACTTCTTAATTTATCTCAAACATCTTAATCTGAGTGCGTCATCTTTTTTCATCTACTAACCTGACATAAACACTACATCATCTTCTCTTTCAGAATCCTACTCTTCTATTTCTTTGCTTCCTTTTCTTTGTCATTCTCATGACAATAACTTCTAGTTGAATGCATGAGTCTGAACTACAAGAGGAAAGCCTGTGCTTGATACAGAGATTTTTGAATCATCAGGTGAAATTGGAAACTATTATAGTAGATAAAATGACCTAGACAGAATATAGACTGTAACAGAAAGGCTAAGGGAAGAATACTGAACATGTTCTATTGCTCTTGTATTTTCTAAGTATTTTTCCTATTTAATTTGATTTCATCTTTAGAATTCTCTAAGGTAAGCACCATTGTTATTGCAAGTTCTGGTAAAAAGTGAAACCAGAATAAAACCCAAGATAAGTAGTGTGAAAGTTTTGTTCTTGATACCTGCACGATAACATCTAAATGCTGACAAAGCACGTGGAAACATGAATAGCTCCAACATATTTAGCCTCTTCTGTCTTCTTTATTTTTTATTTGAATTGGTATTTCCACCTAATCATCACAACTAAATCCTGACCCCTTTTTTATCTCCAAATATCTCCACTTTATTGATATAACCATAGTGCTAGTTTAGGCCTTTGTCATATTACCCATGGATCTAAGAAAGGATCAAAATCCACGTGAATGAATGAATGAGACTCTGTGAGTAGCCATGTAAGCCAGACATGTCCTCAAGTATTTGAATTTGACGTGAGTTACACATGTCATCTTATTTTGTTTAAATACCAATAATGTGTTTTGGGGATATTAGAAGTAAGGAGGTTCATAAAGTAGATCAGGATATGACTGTGCATTTATATTTTACTTCCTTTTTCATATTAAACATGGAATATATTTTAAAATAAAACTCTAAAATAATTAATATTTGCTTTTAAAAGAAGGCACTTCTAATGTTCACACATTAATTAAAGTACAAGGACAGGAAATTCATGCATATGAAAAGATGGCCAGATGTGAATTTTAATTTATACAAAGGTGGTAATAGAAAATTGTTACCTAAAATTTTATGCTTTTTAGAATATTCAGTTTGTTAGGATCTGTAAATCAATGCACTTTTTGGAGTAATTTCTGGGAGCATCTAAAGGCATAAGAGATATTTGCCTTTCCATTTTATAAAAAATAGTATAAAGCACTACTTTATCCTTTTCACAGGAATCATTTATTTTAGACTCTAGAAACAAAGCTACTAAAATTTAGAAAGGCAACCAAGTTAAGATAATGCAGTGGCATGTCTCTATTCCTCACCTTCACTGGATCCTCACAGAATCACTACCTAGAATCATTTTGAGATTATTACAGATGCAGTTTGAGTTTTGTTCCTAAATGTGTATCTCCTAATAAAACACAAAGCATAGTAAAAATGATATTACATATAACAAAAATTTTTCTAATTTAAGGAAGGCAAATACTAAGTGTAACTTTTTAAAATTAAAACATGAAAATAATTTACAAAGGTAGATACCATGTGTACATTTCAAACATTTTTTATAGTAGAGTTTGACTGAAGGTATTAAGCACAGTGTCTGGCAGAAGTTAACACTGGACCCTGTGCGTGAATGGCTCATGTTAGATGGACAGCAGTTTGGACATTTTACCTAGAATGTCACGGAGTGTGCATTTGAGTGTGATATTGTTATGTTATAGCATTACATGCTTATGATTTTGTAATTAAATATTTGGTCTAGATTATCAGATCATAAAAAGGGGCATTATTTGTGTCAGACCCTGTATTTATGTATTACTCAAAGAATTATTCATGATCAGTAGGCATGATATTGAGTTACATATAATTTTATTATAATTTCATAAATTCAAAATAATTGTACTTGCTAAGATATGAGGTCTTCCCAGAAAAAAAATCATCCATAAATGCCTCTCTTTTTCATATTAAATGGCTGGATACTTTCCAAAGAGCCCTCATACATGCTTAAAATACTCCATTTTTAATGTAATTTAAAATACTCATATTCTATCTACCTGTATTAAACTAACAAAAATAGACTCGATATCAGTGTGCAATGCAAACTGGGATTAATCTAATGTTTAGATCCCTGTGAACTCTTAGGTCTGAAATAAATACAGCACGATTTGCTTTGGGAACTCTGGGCACTCCAATTTTCCAAATCAGCAAACATGTTATTTTTACTCATACCTTATTGTGTCAATAACAGAACTTAAATTTATCCACATCACTTGGATTACTATCTAGTCCTCAGTTCAGTTATGATTAATACTTGATCTGCTGTCTAAAGAACCTTACTATAGATTTGAGAATTTTCCTACCATCTAAAAGATAAGAGGCTAGCTAGCTATTTAGTTTAGCTAAAGAGAAATTTTTTCTAAAGTCAACTTTTGGTAGAAAATTTGCTCTACTATGAGAAAAAGAAAATGAAGTATCAAAGAGAATAACCATTCATTTGCACTAAAGTACAGCTGTTATTGCTGTCTTATAACTGATAATTGTCTTTATTTGTGTTATCTAAAATATTAAATTTAGAAGACCACATAAAGCCAGAACCCTAGGAATCATTTAAAATTTCTCTCCTTTATTTTTCACTACAGACCTAAACGCAATGAATCACAAGATACTGTTCACTCTGCCTCTCATTGCACTAATTCATACCATCTCTCTGCAGTACTGGAGTAGTCTCCTAACTGGTTCCTGACTGGATTGGCTGCTTTCCTATCCACCCTTTCCAGTATTGTCAGAGAGCATAGTACTCCCTGCTTGAAATATCTCAGTAGCTCCCCATAGGCTGTAATACATATTTGGCACACATATGGAAACTTAGTACATACGTGTAAGACATAGACCAAAGTCTTAACAATGATTCTGCTCCAGGCGTGTCCAACCTTTTGACTTCCCTTGGACACATTTAAAGAAGAATTGTTTTGGGTCACACATAAAATACACTAACACTAATGATAGCTGATGAGCTAAAAAAAAAAAAAAAAAAAAAAAGGTTCGAGCATTGTTTTTGTAATGCTGTAAGAAAGTTTACAAGTTTGTGCTGGACCGCATTCAAAGCCATCCTGGGTCATGTGTGGCTCAGGGGCTGCAGGTCAGACAAGCTTGTTACTTACTATAGGGTTATGCGTCATTTTTGTTCTGTTCTGGTTTTTATATCTACAATAATTGTGTGCTCCTTGTATTTTTAAAAGTTTAAATTAAAAAGACTTTTAAATTTGTTTTCTTTCTATCATGAGACTAACTGTATTAGGGAAAGAATATTAATATTTTCAATAGCTATAACAAAAAACCATTTTGTTTGGTCAGTCTTACTGTTTCCAGTTTCAAACTAGGCATTATATCAATCCGTTGTCAGAACATCCCTAGAGCCTCAATTAAGGGCATACATACTTGGGTTTTCCTTAGCCCTAGAGACTTATTATTGGGTAGTTTTGGAGATAGGAGACACATGTTTTCTTTAGTTTAATGCACCTGGAAGTAGGTCAGAAGTTTATTTTATATGTCATGCTTTGTCGTTGCCTATTTCCCCACTGTCTCTTCCTTCTAAATTGAATGTGTTAACTCTATTCTTCTGATTTCTTGCTAGTGGTTTGGAAGTTAGATTCTGCATTATAATTTTAATAGCTACCCTTAACAAGTTTAAAGTTCAAGAGCATCTCTCTCTTCAAGAAAAATATAGACTCTAGAATAGTGTTCAACAATTGTTTTGCTAATATGCTGATATGAAAATTGTAGAAAAATTGTATTAATAGCCTATTGAGCATCTAGTTTCACATAATTATAAATAGTTCCAAAGGATGCACCCTATGTAAACATAAAATTAATACAAACCTATTTTAAATGTATATAATGGAATCTATACGCATTGAATTAATGCTTATCATCTACTGAATCTCTATTTCAATTTAATTTTTTCATAAAATATTATCCTAACAGAAAATAAAGAATTGTGTTTAAAAGCTTCACGTGCCTCTTCTAACTCTATAAATTTAATTTTAAAATTTTTAATATTTTATCAATATAAGGCTCTAAATGTTTTCTTATTGATTATTATACAATTTTACTAAGAGACTTGATGAAAGCTATATAAATATAGTAAGTATATATATTTTAAACTATTAAATGTAATATTTCATTAGAAACAAATTTTATTGAGGTTATGTTATTGTTCCTACAATATGCCATGTATCCAATGGTGAGTATTAGCATATAAAATAGATTTCAATTTTATTCTTTTGTATTTATAATGAATAAATAGGTGAGAATGAAAATTTTATTTAATAGTAATGACATTCATAGTGATCAATGTATCATCAAAGTCATTTTCCATGTTCAGCAAAATGACATCTCAATTTGGTCTTTCTTTAATTTTAGAAAGGAAAGACTTCAAACCACTTCAACTATAAAAATCATTAGTCTTTCAGCGTGTCAATCCTGACAGCCATCGCACCTTGACATTTACTTGATGGCTTACTGGTTTTTATACCCTTGACAATCCTTCAGGATCATTTTCAAAGTATAAGGACAGATCAATTTTTGGAAAACCAAAACACTAGACAATAATAACAATTAAAAACAGTGTCAAATATTAGGTATATTTATTATTTTTACATTCAACATACACTCAGCTTTAGCCAGATGTTTACAGTTTCTTTGATTTTCTTTAATTTTAAGAGTGAATGCCCTCTTACATCTTAACCTTTCTTCCTGGGCACATTTTCCTTCTTACTTAAGCACATCACTGTGTGTTTCTGTAAGGGTCTATATGACAAATTCTCTAAGCCGTTGTCTAATTTTTTTTTTTTACTCTCATTATAGTTTCAGGTTTGATGGATTTAGAATTCTAAATTTGGAGCTATTTCATATTAAATCTTGGAAATTTACACTCCATTGTATTTCAATCATCACAAAATTCTTTCTTTTTTTATGGGAAATTATCGTCATATGTGTTAATCCATTTTTCCCTAACAGGGGAATTTTATGATTTCCTGTCTTCAAAGTTAAGCACTTTTATCATGATAGCTACTTTGAACTTTTTGTTTTTTTGGTATGTGGGTGGTTCCCTGACTGGGAATCGAACCCAGGTCGCAGCATTGACAGCTCCAGCGCCGAAGCCTTAAGCCACTACACCACCAGGGAACTCCCCGATAGCTACTTTGAATTTGCTTCTATTATTTCTACTCTGAACATGACTTGCTATTATAATGAGTACTTATATTTTTCTTTAAATCTGAAAAATTCTAAGATGTTATTTTTGAAATATTGTTTTCTTTTATTTTCCTCATTTTCCTCTATCTTGGGACCCTTTCTGTTATAGTCTCCACTAATTTACCTGATCATTCATATTTATATGTCTTTATATTTCTATACTACATCTGAGTGATTCCCACAAATATTTTGTCTAGTTTCTAATTCACTCCGTAATCTGCTACATACCTGGGCCTCTGTGTTTTTAAATATAAATATGTGAATTTTTTTATATATATCATTTTAACTTGGTTCCTGTTAACTTCTGTTGTATTTCATAGTGTGTTATATATTTCGGACTTTATATTTCATAGTGTTCTTATTTTCATTATGCTTGTGTTAATTTTTAATCTCTGAAATAGAAAAGAACAAGATTTATGTAATGCCATTCAGATAATTTAAAAAGTATTCTACTATTTGAGGTATTTTGAATACTAATTCTTTTATTTATCACATCAACTCAGTCTCTTTTCATTGTGGTTCATCTTCTCATGTAGTTTGTAATTTCCTTATTCTTAGTCTGTTTTCAGTAAAGATTTGCCACATCCCACCCCTCAACCCTAACTTTGGAAGGCTGAAATTGAAGTTTATTCTGTCTGAACCCAAGGTCCTAAATGTCCTTGTACTAGTTGACCTTCATTTTTTGAATATGAAATTCGCATTCTTTAAAAAATAAGATCTCTAATACATTCATTGTTGAAACTAGTGGTTTCTGTTTCTCACTGTGTGTGCGTGTGTGTGTGTGTGTGTGTGTGTGTGTGTGTGTATTTATTTATTTATTTTGTATGTGGGTAGTTCCCTGGCTGGGAATCGAACCCAGGCTGCAGTGTTGACAGCGCCAGCTCGGAAGCCTTAAGCCACTACACCACCAGGGAACTCCCATATTTTTAAATTAGAGCTACCAGATGGCTAGAAAGATTTCTCACCATTTTCCAAGCCAACAGAAATCTTTTTCGCTATTCTTACAGAGAAGTCCTTTGAGATTCAGGGCTTACTGGCCCTAGGCCAATTCTGCTTTCTCACGTGGGCACTGCTTCATGCCAGTATCTGCTTCTCAAATCCTACATGGCTGCAACTGTGATTTTTATAGTTGAATTCTGGTTTGATTTTTTTAATCTTTGGAATTAAAAAATTTTATTTACTTCTTTTTTATAATTAGGCAATATATTTAAAATTTGTTTTATGTTTTCCTTCCATTTTACGCTGACACTTTCATTTGCTAAATGATGAATTTTACTTCAAACCCATCATCTTTCCTTTTGAAATATTAACCAAATTGTTCCTTTTTCTAAGTTTTCAATTTCTATTAAAGATAATACTTCATAGTCATCTTACATCTTTTTCTTACCATATTCTATGGGATATAACCAGTCACATAGTTCTCTGGATCTTCACTCAGTACACCTCGTATATACTCCCATTCCTTTCATCCTTTCTCTCATTTCTATCTTCATTTTCTCTCTTTGTAGAGTTGTGATCATCTTAAGAGTTATATTTCCGTATGATTCTTGTGTTAAATATCTAAATATGCAAGAGCTAGATGAAGTCTAGAACTGTAGTAGTCTACATAGAGTGACCAAATAGAGTACTTATGCCAATAAATAACAGTTAAATAAAATTATAAATTTAAAATAGTTATTAAATTGATTAAGAAATCTATTTTACTTGATGCTCTGAGTACTTACCTTTTCACTCAGTAAAATGTATGTTTGGATTTTTTTTGGAAATTCCTCTGCAAATATTCTTCAATATCCCTAATAATGACTGCTTATGTCACATGTCTTTCAACACGGTGTCTTTGGTGGGCTGACATGTACATTACGAGTTCCAAGGGAAGGAGTAGCTGATTCATAGATAATCATTTCACATTCAGCATGTACCTGCTCTATGCTGAGCCGTGGTCTATGTGCTGTGATATTATGATATTTCTCTTTAGTTGAAGATGATCAGAGAAATCCATATATTTCTGAGCCCTGTGGCTTGAATCTAAGTTCTTTTCCACAAATCCTGATCCTTATGCAAAACAGTTGATATTGATAAAGAAAGGCTAGATGGAGTATTCATTCCTCCTGTCAGTTTTCACTGATTAGTGAAAATGTAACATTTATGTGGGTAAACTCTAGGAATCTAGGGCTTTAATATGTTTAGGAATCAGCCTTGGAGGACAGGGAATCACGTGGTAACAATGGAACAAGGCATGCTCTAATATAGATTATTGCTCATAATGTAACCTCATCAAGGCTGTCAGTGTGGGTAGCCTGGAACCATTTCTGATTATAGATTATGTATTTTTATACTCAGAACCTATTTCTAACTCTACTATCTCTGAATATTTATGGTTTTTTCCCCCTGAGAATTCAATTAGATATACAAGGGCTATCTGGATATATACAAGTGCTGTCTGGAAAAATTTCAGGCATAAATGCCTCTATTTTTCTTATTATGTGGCTGGATACTTTCTGGACAGCCCTTGTTATTTCCTCAAGAAGCTTTGTAATGGCTTCAGCTAAAAGAATTAAAGTTCAGAGTTGACCATTAATTATAACACAGCCATCCAATATATCTAAATCCTATGAATCTTCAGGCTGGTTCGAATTTTTATCAAATATTTAAAGGCATATAGTTTTTTACCTCTTTTGCCCATCACCAGGTCAGATGAAAAAATAATGTGAGTCAGAAATTGACTAGTTATGAAAAGAAAGAAATTTATGTACAGTGAAGAATTAGTCAAGAATCATTAGGAGTACACACTAAAATGTTTAAAATGATTACCTCTGGTGACTGGAATTGAGAGTGTGAAGCATAGTTTCACATTTTTTATTATATGATTATTGTTTGAATTTTGATGGCTGTATTTCTTCAATTAAAACAAAATGCAAACAAATCAATAAATATTTAATAATTATTTAATATAATGAATTATAATATTTAACTGGCTACTTGGGAAATATCTTTTGATAACAGTTCATAATATAATGCTCCAAAAATAAATTCTAGATAGATTAGAGTTAAAACTAAAACTTTGACATCGAAATGTCATAGAAAAATATAGGTGATTATCCAATATTGATTGGAGAAAACTTTTTAACAAAATATCAAAGTACTGAAAGAAAGTAAAGGTCAATTTGTCAATGTCTGTAATATAATAACTTCAGACCACAGTTACGGTAGTTTCACAAAATTGGCACATAAAATGTTAACATACTGTAGAAAGCCTGCATATATCAATAAGGAAAAATTTTGTGCTCCAATTAAAGAACATGACAAAGTTAACAGAAAATTCAAATGGCTGATAAAATTAGAAATATTCAGCATATTACAAGTGAGGGTTAAAACCACCATCTAATTATAATATTTTAATATCTGGTAGAGCAAGACCATTTCCCCTTACAGTTTTTTCTTACGGAGTTTGCCTATTACTACATGATAATTTATTCATGTAAACTCAGCATCAACTTTAGGTTCACAAACACTGTATTAATATTTATATTGGAATTTTATTAATTATCATAAGACCATTTGTCATATTTATGATATTTAATTATCCTATCTGAGAATAGAGGATATCTTTCTATTTACTCAAGATGTGCTTGTGTCGTAGAGGACTATTTAAAAGTTTTCCTCATATAGTTTTGCACAATTTTAAAGTTTAAATATTTTATATATGTATTGCTATTGCAAATGGGTTTTCTATAACATTATATCCTCTGTCTAGTTATTATTTGTGCAACCTGTTAAGGCTATTGATTTCTGTATGTTAATTATATTTGTTTATATCTTACCAAATGATTTTATTGCTAATTTAAAATGGTGATAGTTTTTCATTGATTCTGCAGGGTTTTCTAGGTATGTAGATATATCTTTAGCAAATAGAAATAGGTTTAATACTTACTTTCCAGTACTTAAGATTCAAATTATTTTTTTCTGCCTGAATTTGCTGGTAGTTTCAGAAAATTTGTAAGTGGTATTGGAAATAGTGCGCATACTTACTTTTTTCTTTATATTAATGGAAAGTCTTTAGTTATTCTCCATTATTTAAGTTGTTATGGATCAAGGTAAATATGTCATTTAAGAAAGCATCCATCAATTTTTATTCTTTAGTAAATTTAAAGAAACAAATGTGTTTGTTAAAGGCCTTTAAAGTCTATGGAAGTATATGTTTCTTAGATATATTAATATGGTATATTATGTCAATGTTTTTTAAATATTTAACCAACATTGCATTCCTTAAATAAACCCTACTCACATATGCATTATTATTTTCTTAATGTGATACCTTTCTTAATATAATGCTGCTTGCTAAAATTTTATCAAAATGTTTACCTGATATTCACAGGTAATGCTTTGCGATTTCTTCTTCGTTTTACCTTTATCTATGTTAGATTTTTATATTACACTTTTTGCTAAAAATAATTTGGAAATTATTTTCCATTTTCATGCTCTGGAATAATGTGTAGCATAAGGGACAGACCGTCTGTTTTGAAGTTTGGGTCGATTCCCTTGTAAGACAATCTAGGTCAGGTGTAATTGATCTCTCTCTATTTCTTCTGTGGAAATTGGTCTAAGTTTTCTATCACTAAAGGAGTAATTTCACTCCTTTGCTCAAAATCCTGTTGTGGTTCTGCTGTGTGACTGTTAGAAAAATTATTTTTTTACACCTGGAGAAGAAAGGCTGAAAGGTTCATTACTAGATGATGATCCTAGAATGGTTCAAAACTTAGAAATATTTTATTACTTGTACATGTTATAAATATTAAATATTAAATAAGTTATATATTATATATATAAATTCAGGATAAATCACTGTGGACATTTCAAATGTTTGCTTTTAATGAATACATTCTTAAAGCACAGATTTTAAATAGTTCTTATGGCAAAGATATCTTTCTAAAACCAGAAAATGTTGTCACTTATCTGAACTGACTTATCAAAAACCTTTTTAATGATTCCAATGTTACTTTTTTCTGATCTTTTATTCAGGAGACTTAGTCACTAATTGTCCCATGAATATGTTACTATAAATTATATTCTTCTGTAGAAAGACATCTAGATTCTTTGAAGGCAGAGTTAACTTTTAATTTCAAGTTTGATAAATGCCAGCAATGTCCTGAAGGTGCCTATCATCTAAGAAGAATTGTATTATTTCTCCGAATATTTTAAACAGTTTCATATGAAACAAGGACAGTGATTTTATTGCTCCCAGAATTTAAAAGTTATATATCTACTTTACAATGTTGTGATTTATTTGTGTGCTTCAGTCATTATCTTTATGAAATGATATGTGTAGCAAAAATGCTCAGATATTCACCCTGAAGTTCCTCAGCCTGTGGGGCTTCCATATTACATTTGTATTTCATGTCTGATATGACAAATGCAAGCCATATTTATATTAACCAATTAAAATTTTCTAATTTTTACCAATAAATGTGAGTTTTATTAATTAATGTAATTATTTTATGTATTTATTTAGTGAATACCATGTGTTTATCTTTGAGGTAGATCCTTGTTACTTAATAAGTGGAAAGAAAATCAGAAAATCTACCTGTGTAATTAGCATGCCTAAATGAGCTTTCAAGATGTTCTTTATTAACTAATTGAATATATATTAATAAATACATTTTCATTTTGTCAATATACATAATAATAGCAGATATTTTAAATTAGTGCTGTAACTTCAATAAAAATATTCAGGTTTATTTAAATCTACTTACTAGCTCTGTTATCTTAATTGAATTATATAAATTCTCAAAAGTTTATATTTTTTATATTTAGAATTTGGTTCTATAATCTTTGATTCAAGAACTTTATATAGCTCAATAGACAGATTATTGTGTTGTGCTTGGCAGAGTACCAGATTTTTCATAGTCATTATATTTATGAAAAACTTAATAAGTCAAGTAAAACAATATACTACAGACTATTTAGTTGAGAATTATCACATGACTGATCCATCTAAAAACTTCCCATATTTAAAAGCCCCTGGATAAAAAGGTCTTTGTCTATTATGCTCCAGAATGTTTTTAACTTACAGAGAGCTAAGTTTGCATTACTATGACAATTTACTCTTTGCCATTTAAAACTCTGCTTTCTTCTCCTTTGTGCTAGCTCTTATAACAAACTCATCACCTCATTAGAACTAAAAGTCTTTTTAAAACTCCAATAGAAGTCTGAAATCAGTTTTTTGGCCACAACTATAAGAGCTGAACTCTCTCTGAAATATTCTGTAATGTTCTTTAATTGTGTATGAAGAAAAAGATATGTCAGCAATTTAGACTTGAAACCTGACCTATATCTTAAGAAATATTTTCCAACCTTGATTTACATTCTTTTTCTTTAGCAGGTTTTTTGTTTTTAATTTCAACTATCATACATAATACGTATTTTTTAACGGGTCAGAACTAGCAGGTCATGATATACTACTACGCTCTGAGTCCCAGAGTAAAATTCCTTTTATAAATAATATAGCTTAAAATATACTTAAACATATTTATTTCAATGTACTATTCATATTATAATGTCACCTATACTCATACAGCTCTAAATTAAACTAAGTCAATTTAATAAATTTTGAAAAACATCACTTTTCCTTTTTTTTCTCCTTAGACTGGAATGTTTTTAGTGTTTCCTATATGTATGACACTGTGAGGTACACTGTTTACTATCTGATTTAATTTTAAAATAGCCCTACCAAATATAGGAGTAGAGTTTAGTTAACTAACTTAGTTAAATTTTGTAAGGTTAAATGCCCAGTTAACAGTATAACCATGATGCAAATCAAGTATTTTGTGACTTCAAAGTTGATGTTTTTAACCAGTAGCCTATGTTGCCTTTAAAAGGTAATTGACTTTTTAATTTTAATTTAAATAATGCCATGATAGCTGACTGAACTCAAGTATCCTCTGTAATATAAGTAATTTGAGTAAGCGATATAATCTATAATCTATACTTTGCGATTACTTTTGCTTTTATTGTTTACTTTTAGTGAGAATTTAGAGAAAAGTAAAGATTAAACATGGTTGAGGAAATAAATTAAAGAGTTCAATTCAGTTAGTTAATTAGTGTTTAGATAAGTTACTTACATTTAAAAAGGTAAGTAATACAGTTTTGCAGTCAACCAAAAATTAATATATATTTTTAGTAATCCTGAACCTTATACTCTGTATTTAATTATGTATTTTAATATTTAAAAGCAATCAAACTACACTGGATACATTATAATAGTTTGCATTTAATATACTTTTAAGAGTACTAAAGTAGATTTTTACAGTAAAGATCAATATCATTATGAATATTAATACAAAAATACTAACATCAGTAAATAGAAAAAAAACATAGCATAACCAAATAGAGCTTACTCTAAGAATGCAAGGTTGGTTGAATACTAGAAGAACTATTAACATAGCATATTAATATATGTAAGAACAATAGAAAGTAAGACCTGAAAAAGATTAGGCAATATTAAATATCCATTTCAGAAAAACTATAAACTCCTCAAATAGGTTTTAATGGATAATTAACATGAACCTATCTATGTCTTTCTCTTTCTCTGTCTCAGACTCTTTCTTTATCTTACCTACATACCTTATCCCTGAGGGCCAGCATATTATTAAGTAGATAAATAATAGAGACATTTTCACTTATGACAGATACAAAGAGCTAAGGGGTGAAATAATGAGGCCTCTTCTCTGTATTTCTCAGTGACCCTTTCATAGGGTCTCTCCAACATGGTAAAAATCAGAAACACAGCACTTCTGATATAGCAATTTTAACCTCTGAAGTTTTGTGTTCTGAAAGAGTCTCAGTCAGAGCTATCTATATGTTTGAAGACACATAGGATCACTTCAGACATAGTTTTATGTACATTTAGAGTCAAGGGGAAGAAACACAAACCCCACCTCTCAAAGAAAGAGTGTCAATATCATATTGTAAAAAGAATATGTGAGCTGGGATATATTACTGTGGCTATCTTCAGAAAATAAAATCTGTCCTAAATAAGTAGACAACTAATAGAAGTACATATGTCATTTATAATAATAATGAAGATACAATATTAGTAATAAACAAGAAATGTGTAAAATGTATGTGAAAAACACTGAATGCTCCTTAAGGAAACAAAAATTGAACTAATAGGAAGACAACTTTTGTTATTGAATAAACATACTCTTCCTGACTTAGTTTATAAATTTAATGAAATCTCAACAAAATTCCAATAGACAATTTATATAGCTGAACAAACTGATAATAAACAAATTTGTTAAACGAAACATGTAAGAAAATTCAGAAAATATTGAAAAACAAAGTCCACAAGGAGAATTGTCCTATCAGATATTAAAAGGTATTATATGTATTTTAAAGTGGTAATGATGCATGAAAAGACAGATACATCAGTGGAATAACATAGCAAGTTGAGAAATGAGCAAACATACACATATATGTAATTTAATATATATAAATTCTTTATATGATAAAAGTGACATATCAAAACTTTTAGAAAAATTAGGGTTTTATAAAAAGTGGTGCTTGTATTACAGGAGTATTAAACTGAAATAAGGAATAGCCATCTTGCAAATAGTAAACTTAGATGAATTCCATAAGCCTTCCATGAGAGTAAAGTCCAAAGGATATTCAAGAACCCGTACCCTGGTGACAGAATTTGCTCTCTCCTTTTTCTCTCTTTCCCTCTCTCTCTTTATGTGTGTGTGTGTGTGTGTGTGTGTGTGTGTGTGTGTACACACAGATGCATACTTTTTCTAAAACATTTAACAGTAAGTTGAAAACATGATACTCCTTTACCTACATAATTCATTATGGTTTCTTCTAAAAACCAAGTAATTATTTACATAAGTACAATTATCTGAATCAATAAATCCAAGAAGGCCAGAGGTTCTTTAAAAAAATTAATAAAATTGACAACACATTTTCAATATTAGTGAAGAAATAGGGAAAAATACAAAACTGCAATGTCAGGTATCAAATGAGGAAATCAATATAGTCATACAGAGTAAAGATGATATTATGATTATTTTATTAAGTATCTCATGCCAATAAATTTGACAGTTTTAAATAAAATGAACAAGTTTCTTGAAAAACAAAATTTACCAAAACTGACAAGAGTAGAAAAATCTAAGTAAAATGCTATTAGAGGAAAAATAAATGATTACCTAGTTTTAAAATGTGTGTCATCTCTAGCCTTCTCAGACAGACTTTTCTAATGAATATCTCCAAATATTTAAGTGAGAAATAACATTAATCTTTAATAAACTCTTGTAAAGAATAGCAATTGTGGAAACAATTACCATTTTATTTTATGAAATTGGTATGTCCTACCAAAATCTGTGACAAACATTATAATAAATGAAATTACAGACAAATTTGCTTTATGAACCCAAAGGCCAAAAATTCTACCTGATATACTACTATATCAAATCAAACAATACGTAAAGATGATGATATATCAAAACTTCGTAAATTGATTTAGAGGTTTTAGAGGGATTGAAGGGATTGTTCAATGGATAAAGAAAAGAGCAGAAAATTTCGTATATACTATTCAAAGACTATTTGACAAAAAAAATTATTTGTTAGCAAAATGGCAAAAGGGTTTTAGAGAATGCTTGCTTTTGAGAAACTCAATGCAATTTAAAAATCTATACCAAAGTATAAAATCTATGCCTTGGTAAGACCAATTTGAATAAAAAAAATCAAGAGGATATTTAACCTACTTGTCATTTAGAGTATACAACAAAACTATAACATATTAGATAAATAAAGATGGAAAAGCATGTATGTTATTTAGAAAATAATTGTATAAAATGTGGCTTATTTCATAAAAATTAATGTTTTGCTTCTATTTCTAATCATATAAAATAATAAAGGTCAAATAGAGATAAGCATAAATTTGAAAAATGAAACTTGAGGGCTAATGAAAGAAAATGTAAAAGAATGTTTTGTGACAATTGAGGGAAGAAATTTCTTAAACAAGATTGTAAAGAACCATATATTTTATATTTTAGGTTTGACTATATGAACTTTGGCTATTATTCAATGAAGAACTCCATATAAAGTTAATGGGTGGTTGACAGGTGGAAAAAAAGTCGTATCAAAACAAACTAGAGAAAAGAATATGAAATATATTGAATTCCTACAAATAAATAAGAAAGTGACAGGAAATCCAATAGAATAATAGGTAAAATGATACAAAAAGTAACTTGAGGTAAGAAATGTAAGAATCAAAACCAGCAGAAGTATCCTGAAGAGCAATCAGATAGTACATATTCAGTGAGACAAAGAATATGGATATTTTTCCCATGATCCATCAATAACTCTTTTATGTATATAGGCCAGACAAAAATTTCAGAATAGGTGCACTACATAGTCAGCATTGTTCTTCTTAGAAGGCAGTGAGAAACAGCCTATAAGTCCATCAATTGGGGAAGACGGTGCCAAAAATTGTACACATATTTTAAGAAAGGAAAAACTCTGTATTAAAATTATAACACTCAATATATGCTGATAACACAAGATGAATACAAGTCACATTTGACTTCTGCAATTACAAGAGGTGCTCAAAGTGGTTACCATCAGCGTCCAGACGCTTCTGATTACGGCAAGCTACTGTTTGAGCAACTGACCGAAGTGTCCACTTGTACTGCAGCTCATGCCATTTCACTTTCTTCCTGAAGTACCGCTAGTGTAGCTGGTTTTCTATAATACACCATGTCCTTCAAGGTCCCCCATAGGTCCTTGAAGTCAAGGTGAATTAAGTCAGGAGAATGCGGAGAAACTAATACAATATTCTCAAATTTCAAATACCACTTCAAAATGGCCTTGCGCTCCTCAAATAACAAACATGCTGCCACCATTGTCTTTGACTGTCCTGCTCATCACATGGTAACACAAAGACTCATATGATTAATGCCATCTTTTGAGCAAATAACATAATACACAATGCTACTGTAATTCAATTCAGCTTCAAAAAGTTATTACAGGTAACATGTCTTAATGTGTGTATACATTTTTTGGTACCCCTGGTATAAATAAAATGATTAGGTATTTTTCACAGTATATATGTAACATTAACGTCACTAAATTATTTAGTTCACCAAACAATGTGGAGTGATTTCATAACAGTTATGAAAAAATAGGACTTGTATAATTATAAAACATCTATACAAAAACCTACACTATGTATTTGAAATGATTTGCAGATGATAAAATATAGTATCTATGGCCTAGAGAGAAAAATAATAGAAAATTATAACTAAAGTGGAAAATAATGATTGCTGATAATAGTATGCCATGAATTTAGGAGTGGGATTATCTCAATTCATCACTGAATTTAAAAAAATGAAAATAAAAAAGGCAAACAAGGAAATAGAGACAAGGGAACTGGATAATAATTTTCTAAAAAATACAACAGCTAAAGAGGAAATGTATCTGTCAATTATGAGTAATATTCAAAAATGTAGTTTATAAAATTAAAATGCCAGATCAATCTAACTTTCTTCTGACAGGAAATGTTCTTAAAGGAGAATAAGCAATACTTGTGGTCTCATCTACAAATGAGGCTTGTGCAACCTCAATATCTGGTCCAACATCCATCAGAAAACAGTTGTACAGTAACTGTTAAAAATCAATAAATGACTAAATGCTCCCTACATTTTATTAGCCATGTTAAGGTGAAATTTAGTACAAGCATCAACTTTCAGATCTTTGTTAAAAGTAAATGGTTGCTTGAGAAAAAAAAAATAGGAAAGGAAAAAGAATGGTGCTCTCCGGCCACAAATACCCTTCTGTCCTAACTGCATGTCTTGTGCTTATTATTATAATACTTATGGGTATAGAACAAAATGTCAAAGCACTGCTTGCAACTGATCCAAAATTAAATAGTGCTGTATTGTAGCTTCTGGATATGAAAGATGTCCCCCCTAGAATATAACTATAGGAATTTCGTCTCAGCCTGAAAGTCAATATTTTTCTCTTATGACCTAGCTCTGGACATTCACAGTCTATATGACTGCCACTGAATAAAGATTGAAAAAGATAATATGGTATAAATAATCTCATATATATCATATTGTCATTATAGAACCGGTGTACCTCAAAGGTAAAATATATCAACTGTCAATGACATTGCTATTTTCAAATGTCTTCAGTCCTACAGAGTTAGAAAGGTAATAAAGAAGGATTTTACATGTAGATTCCAGATTAGGAAAACTTTATCACACTCTGTCCTTTCTCCAGGCTGTTACCTTGAAAGTAGCCTTGAAGATAGCATGCAAAATTGACATCTGCAAGTTGAGCTATGTAAGAATCTTAATAAAATAATCTGTAAAATCATTTCAAAAACACATTTGACTATGTTGCACTACATATAGAGAATTATACCAAAATATTTTCTCAAATAGATATTCTTAATATTGCAATTCTCTCTCTCTCTGTGTGTGTGTGTGTGTGTGCGTATAAAATTTACTGTTTAAGGGGTTGTGTATATCTGTTTTAAAATAAGAAAATGCAAATAGTCTATGGGAGATGGTGATCTCTGTAAGTCTGACTACAAAGGGATATAAATGAAATAAATGAAGCAACAATTTAGCTAAATAGAAAGCTCTTCAGCTAAATTAGGGGCAAG
The DNA here is from genome assembly GCA_004026885.1 of Lyroderma lyra. Taxonomy (NCBI): domain Eukaryota; kingdom Metazoa; phylum Chordata; class Mammalia; order Chiroptera; family Megadermatidae; genus Lyroderma; species Lyroderma lyra. Next base: position 56,583 of record PVJL010008975.1, read on the forward strand.
TTCAGAACAGGGCTATTCAAAATACTAAAGCTGTAAATAAATGCAGTACACTCAGAGGCTGATTTAAGTCTCATGAGAAAGAATGAGTCCATGCAGTGAAGACTGTGTCTGTATGGTGTTTCTTCAGTTACCACGACTGGAAGAGGTACGTTGGAGATGTTTTGGTTTGGCCCTTGAACCAGCAGTGAAAAGTAACAGAATACAAGGGCTCTCTTGAAGACCCTGTAAGAAGGAATATGCTCCCTAGGTACCTCAAGAACATCAGAAAATAGTCTATGTAAATATCCTAGCTAAGATAAGATACTGAACATGTAAACAAAGCCTTGTTTATAAATACAAAACAAAGGAATTGCATTGAAATGTTGCATTTTCATGTCTGCCATGATTATGCTATATTGTCTATAAGTTTAATGCAAATTCTATAAGAACCCCAGTAAGCATCTTAGCAAATATAGATAAGCTAATTCTAAAATTTGTATAGAAAGGCAAGGCCCTAGAATAGCTAAAGAAATCTTAAAGAAGAATGCAGTGGGAGAAATTACCCTACTTGATATTGTCTTGAGCTATAGCTACATTGATCAAGAGAGAAACAGACAACAATGGAACAGAATAGAAAACCCTACATAGACCCACACAGATATGTTCAACTAATTTTGACAAAACTACAAAACCAATTCAGTGGAGGAAGGCTAACCTATTCAAAAATCATGGCAGAGCAAATGAACATCCATAGGCATAAAAACAAATCTCAACCTAAGTCTCACACCATATATGAATTAAATAAAAATGATTATGGACTAAAATCTTAAATATACAATGACAAAAATGTTAGGAATAAAAACTAGAATACCTTTGGGATATGGGGCTAGACTTGATATAGAATGATGATCCATAAAAAAATCAAAAACATTGAATATTATCAAAATAGAAAACTTTTGCTCTGTTAAAAGAATGAAAAGACAAACTACAGAGTGGGCTAAAATATATTCAAACCAATGTTTGATTAAAGACTAGTATATAGAATATATAAAGAATTCTCAAAACTCAGCAATTAAATAATCGTTAGAAAATGGACAAAATACACAGAGACATTGCATCAAAGAGGATGTGCCATTAAAAAAAAAAAGCACATAAAGAAAATTTTCAACATCATTAGCTACCAGGGTAATGCACCTTAAAACCACAGTGTCTTATAACTACATAGTAATCAAAATGGCTAAAATTAAAAATAGTGGAAAAATCAAATGTTGGTGAGGATGCAGAAAATACTGGATCACTCACACATGCTAGTGGGAATGAAAATGGTACAGCCACTCTGAAAAAAGTTTGGCAGTTTCTTAAAAAAACTAAACATGAAATTGTACTTTTTGATATTTATTCCAGAGTAATACAAAATTATGTTCACTGGAAAACCTGAACGTGAATGTTCAGAGCAGCTTTGTTCATAATGGCCATAAAATGGAAACAAACTAAGTGCTCTTTAACATATTACTAAGTAAACAAATGGCTGGACATTTATACCATAGAATACTAGTCAGCAATTAAAAAAAAAACGATTGATAAATACTACAACTTGAAAGAATCACAAGGGAATTATGCTGAATTAAGAAAAAAACAACCTCAATCCTTAAAGTTTAAATACTGTAATACCACTTGATTCTTCTGTTTTCAGTAACATTCTTAAAATGTCAAAATTATAGAAACAGAGAAAGGATTAGTCATTGCCAGTTTTGTCCCTTGACAGTGAACTTGGCAGGAAGGTGGGTAGTAGCCAAGGGAGGGAATAGTGGGCTTATGTGGGAGATGGTTATAGTTATGAAAGAGCAATATGAAATATTACTGTGTTGGGACTATGCAGCATTTTGACTGTGATAATGGACATGTAAACCTGTGTGTGTACTAACACATCATAGAACATTTAAGCACACAAAGACACACACACATACAAATGAGTGCACATAAAACTTGGGGTAATGTGAATAATATCGATGGACTGTAGAAATGTCAATATGCTGGTTGTGATATTGTATTATAATTTTATAAGATGTTCACATTGGAGGAGTCTACATAAAATATACACAGGCTTGCTTTGTATTTTTTCTTACAATCATATGTGAGTCTAAAATCATCTCAAATTAAAAAGTTAATTAAAAACTAAATTAAATAGTAATACACAGTTGAGACCAACATTGATTCTCAGTAAATATGAATGTACTTTACTTTCCTATTTTGTATTTAAGCAAAAGCATGTTCTCTTTTCCCAGCAGTACCTTTGGAAAGATTAAAATTTTTTAAAGTTCAGAAATTCTGAAAATAAGGTAATCAAAAATTAAAAGCAAATTTTATAGAATGTAAATACAGATTCCATCTAGCTAGTTTCTTGTAGATCAATTATGTCCTCAGGTTGTTAGAAATACTTCTTGAAAACTATTTTAAATGGTCTTTCCCACTTTATAGGTAGGTTGCTTTTCTAAACAGGGTATTATTAGAGAGCCTATATTATTATAACACAGTTTTGTAAGCACTTCTGTTAGCAATATTGCAGTTTTAGTCGCCTTATTATTTCAATCTGTCTTTAGTTACTACTGACACCCTTTTAATGCATATTAACCATTTTTTTCTTTGCATGTGTGAATATTCTCTTTATGACTTCTCATTTTGGTGGGTTTTCACAGGATAGTTAAAGTAATTTACATTATTCTTTTCAGGTTTAAAGTAGATTTGGTGGGAGATACATTTTGAATTATCGCTAATTATTGTTTTTCTTTCTTCCTCCTTCCTTTCTTCCTTCCTTTTCCTTCTCTTCTTCTCTTTCTCTTTTTTTCTCTTCCTTACGTTCTCTTCAACAATCATGAGTGACTGATTTTGCTGAAAATTTAAAATCACCTCCACTATCCTGCAGTGTAAAAATGTTGGAAATGAAAGAGCATTGAACACAGGATTTAAATACTTTATTCTAGAATGGATCACATAAACTCTACATCAGTCCTGGGCAGACTTTTTCAGGGCAAGGGCCATTTCTCCAAGTGCTGAAGTCCACTAGCTATTTATTTTATTATTCAGGTGGTCACCCTAAAATCGCTTGGTGGCCCACAGGTGGCCCTCCATCAACATCTTGCCCGACCCTGTTCTACATGTTTAAAATTGTTTTCTAAATATATGTAAACTAAAAATGAAAAAAATTAATTCATTGTTCTCAATGTCTTCCACAGAAAAACACAGACTCAAAACACTTTTAAGGTTTTCAGATTCTTTTGGTAATTACTCATCCATACTACTTCACATTACATAAGGGGATTAAAATTATACAAGGTCTGTCTGGAAAAAATCCAGCCATCAATGCCTCATGTATATAATCTATTTCTTGCTCATAGTAAGTAGGCTAATTAGAGCACAAGCTATTTTATACAAAGTATATTAACATCTGAGGAGACAAAGTATTTGTGTAATTCTACAAAGCACACAGTTTCCTGATTAATGAGAAGCTTAAGCTGAAAGTATTCATTACTTAATTAGAATGTGTTTTATCCCAGAAAAAAAGTATAATATGTAAGATACCATTTTGGGGATATTGATGCATATGCTCTATAATCCATTTTGAAGTTTTCACTTCACTTTATGTTGATTTAAATAATAAAATGCTGTAGTTCTATCAATACATTTCACAGTGAAATAACACTCTGTGGGTTTCTGGTGGGACTTGTCATGCTGAACAGTGAACTATACCAGATGCCCCTCTGGGTAATGTGATTTTATTTTTGGTATAACTGAATCCATATAAATAGATTGTACAATTTATAAATATATTTTACCTATCAACAATTTTTTCAGAAACATTTTTTGAAATTTATTAATAAGTAGGGTGTTTTTATTTTCTGTTTAGCACAATAGAATAAGATCAAATTGTTAAATAAAATTTCTACTGGATGTTAAATTGCTTACTTATTATTTTGTATAGCACTCATGTATGATCTTTTCCCTTACATATACCCAAGTATATTATAATTTGCTTTATTCTTAGTTGTAAAATAAATTTTATTTCCCCATGGTAAATATGAGGTCTGCCAATTAAGTTTGTAAATTCACCCTATAAAAAGTGGTACATACCTCACAGCTGAATGTCACTATGGTCACCTTGGAAGTACTCCCCTTGGGAAGCTATGTACTGATGCCAGTGCCTAGTCCACCCTTCAAAGCAATTTTGGAACTCTTTTTCTGTAATGGCCATCAGAGCTCTTATCATATTACCCTTGATGTGCTCTCAATTTTGATGTCATAAAAATGTCTTCCTTTCAATATTTCCTTTATCTTCAGATAAAGAAAAAAGTTAATGGGGGCCAGATCAGGTGAGTAGGGAGGGTGTTCCAATACTATTATTTGTTCACTGGCTAAAAACCCCCTCACAGACAGCGCCATGTAAGCTGGTGCACTGTCATAATGCAAGAGCCATGAATTGTTGGCAACATTTCAGGTGGTTTTCATCTTTTTCCCACAGCCTTTTCAGCACTTCCAAATAGTAAACTCGGTTGACGGTTGACTGTTTGTCCAATTAGTACAAATTCATAATGAACAATCCCTCTACTATCAATAAAGTTTAGCATTCACAGCGAAGGTTTGCATGGCAATGACCTCATGGTTATTTTTTTCTGTGATCCAGAAAATGCTTTTTGTGATCCAGAATACATTTTGGGTGATCTCTGAGGAAAATTAAGCTAGTAATTAGCTGTTTATTAGTCACTGCTTCCAGAGTGCAGATCAAATTTTGGGTAATAGCAGAAAGTAGATACTAGGTCCCTCACTTTGTAATGTGTGACTTGGGATATGTTCCTCGTCTTCTCTTTTTTTTTTTTTTTTTTT